>JAWQFJ010033765.1:0-57500 GCA_034096865.1 Theodoxus fluviatilis
AGTACAACAGCATGTCCCTAGTGAAAGCAAGTCCAAACAGCGATGTCCCTAGTTGAAAGCAAGACAACAGCGATGTCCCTAGTGAAAAAAGCCAACAGCGTATGTCCCTAGTGAAGGCAAGTCCAACAGCGATGTCCCTAGTGAAAGCAAGTACAACAGCGATCCCCGACTTTTTGCCCGGTTGGTCCGACCGCCCCCCACCGTTCTACAAGTCCGCCTTCCTCACCAGGCTCTGCAGATCGATCCATATATTGGCAAGAAACTCCCAATGGAGCAAGGCAATAGATTGTCTTCAGAGGAAGCACCCCTTGTCAAACAAGTGTACCTGCTTTTTACACTTCCTGACCCTCTTGGGGAGGGTCACACCTAATTGTAGCTCCAGGTGCCTGTGAGCTGCCTTCATCTCTTTGCCTGCCTTGCATGCATCAGGCAGAACCTACCAGTTCCGCTACTGTTAAAAAGTGGGCCTCTGCTGGTCTCTGGTGCTATGGCTGATATTTTATATCTATATCTATGTACCCTATTTCCCCTAATAGTCAAGCCTCCCCTACCCCCCCCCCCCCCCCCTTCCTTCCATCCCTGCCCCCTTCACGCCTGGTAAATGAAAGTATTGACACTTACTCTAATGGTCAAGGCTGTCATAGTCATTGTCAGAAGTCTCCAGAGAAATGTCAGTGTCGTCATCGCTGTTTGGGAGCACCATATTTTGAACAGGTAAACATGTATGTGGGGAGAAATAAATTTACTAATATCAAACTATTTCAGGACATAGATTATCAACTGCTCAATACATGTACAATTTACACTATTTCCACTTACTGCGATGCATCTTTAGAATTAATGAATACTTAGGCCTGTACTGTAAGGTGTTGAAAGAACTTTCCTGCACTTTATAGGTTGTTTGCTGTTGTCATTGGCCACCGGTGCTGGAGCAAGCTGGGTTTGGAACCAGTGTGTTGGTCTCCTGGACCATCAAGCAACCTTGATGTATGGCCCATCTCACTGAGCATATTGTCTGTCATCAATATCACTGATCCACTAATGCATCATTTTAGCCCAAGGAGCCTAAATGGACCGCATGTCGTCTGCCTTGAGAGTTCACTGCACTGGAACTGTCTGCTCTTCTCTATCAGTCCGATTGCCCGGGGATCAATGCACAATTGATTAAAGAGCCATCTTCTCATGATCAAAGACACCCACAGTGAGGCCCCATGCCCTTCCCCCTTCCATGCTGGCTTTCAAACCCTGTACTCTGCAGATGTATCCTTGTTGCTTGAAATCACTATGAGCAAATGGAAACAATGTCTAGTTAGGTAGGTGCAGTGTTGAAGAGAGTGGGAGGCCGATGGCAGATGACTCGATGAATGAGACTTTACAGCATGTCAACCTTTGCAGGCTTTGTACAGCCATTGACCACCCATATCACAACTGTTGGTTGAAATATAAGCAAGTCAAAATTCATTTCCCTAATTATTTGCCTTTTATGAATCACACAGAGATGCGCTGGGTGTATTCTCACCACCAACCCAAAGGGGGAGAAGATGGCAAGAAGGTACAGCCCAGACTCAGGATGACAGCTAGTAGAGAGCTAGCCTGAGATAGTACCTTAGAAACCCAAGGGAGATGGGGATGGTAGTGCAATCGGTGTGTGACTTCAAGAGAGACAGACACCAAAGACATAGTGACCATAAGGAAGGACACCAAATGAGACCGCAAAATAGACCTTGAGATTTGCGATTGAACACATGGCACACTGGTCAGTCAAGCCACCAATAGCATGACAAGTAGGTAAGGACATTGAAAAATATGAAAGACAATATTAGGTTTTCATCAGTAAGTCCTTTATTGTGATGTTCTTTCACACAAAATGTTTGGTTGGTGCATGTGTCACCTGAGCAAACACGGAAAAATATGAAGTAGTGTTGTAGTACTGGGAATTGATGTTAAAGTTTCTCATGTTTTCTTTGCATGGCAATCTTTTTTCTTCTATTTTTTTTTTTTTTGGGGGGGGGGGGGGGGGGAGCATACCTAAACATGCTCATTTCTTGGTTATAGATGGAAACCATTTTCAAGGAGTGCACACTTGTGATACATTGGCGCTTCCAGAATGCCCTTTTTACTACAATCTATGTTCAGGACTTTGACGGAAATGGAGGCCACAGTACAACAAGAGTGTTGACTAGTGGCTGCAAAATGGCAACTGCAGGCTTGGAATTGGACTCTATTTCCAGTGAAGCCCATTTGTGTCTCAAGCACTCTGAAAAGTCACCAATACCCCCAGTCTCAGCAATGATATTGGTTCCCTAATGGCCACAGTACCAATGACGATGGTGTCTACTGGAATTCAGCTTAGAAAACGATCAATGATTCTCCATGAATTATTTATTAGCCAGCAAGCTTGTTCATAGAGCCTCAGAGCACATCATCAGACTTTTGGATCATGCTGATTCATCAGGTTTATGCATGTCTGTGTTGATGGAGTGGAGTAATCTAGAGAGACCATGAGTACTTCCCCATGAATTTGGGAATAGAGCATACTATCTGGTGCATGCATGCACACCAGTTTGACCACTTCAACTGGTTTTACTGTGCTTGCCTTTGCTATCAGTTGTGACTGGTAGCAAAACTGCCAAGAATACAAAGGATTACATGTCAGAATTTGATAACCTCTGATTTTCAAGGTCTGAAAACTGCCCCTTGTGACTAGCCATGAAATCCAGATCTAAACTTTGGATGAGACATCATGTGAGACACACGTGTAATGGAGTGGCTTGATAACAATAATGCTCAGCAGAATTATCACCATACCATATGTCAACCTAGTGCAGATCTGGTTTCACAAACACAGGATCTGAATATAGGTAGCATTCTGCATGTCCAATATGTTTCCTTTTACCACACTATTACTACAGTTATTGCAGTGTGCAGTATGTATGTATGTATGTATGTATGTATGAATTTTGGCTCTTATATAGCGCCAATCTCACACCCAAAGGCATGCTCAAGGCGCTCAACATGTTCACCCTTTGAATAAAAGAGTTTTTAGCTGTGACTTGAAAGTCTGTATTGAAGGAGATTTCCTCAGTCTGTCTGGGATATCGTTCCAGAGTTTTGGTCCAGCATACGAGAATGCTCTCTCCCCAGATCTCTTGGTGTTGTAGCGTGGCACATGGAGTAATGACTGCGCCGAAGATCTGAGATCCCTCACAGGCTTATAAGTCTTGAGGAGCTCAACCAGATACAGCGGGGCCAAACCATTGACGCACTTGAACACATGACACAGTGTTTTGAACACAATACGTTGGTGGACAGGCAGCCAGTGTAGCTCTCGAAGGATGGGTGTTATGTGAGAACGACTAGGTGGACGTTTCACTATACGTGCTGCGGTGTTCTGCACCTGTTGAAGTCTTCGGAGATATTCTTGGGTTTCACCTAGCAGAAGGCTATTGCAGTAATCAAGATTAGACATCACCAACGTCAATACAAGAGTTGTGGCCGATTTTTCAGTCAGGCATTGTCTGATACTTGAGATACGTCGGAGCTGCCAGTAGGAGGAAGAGATCCTTCTGCTTACGTGTGGCCCCATAGAAAAATGCTCATCGATCTTTACGCCAAGATATGTCACACATCTTGACGAGGGGACCTCGACTCCCGAAATGGAGATGTTGGTTTCTGGGAACTGATTATGAAGCAAGAATTGAAACAGGAAGGTTCAGCCATGTTGACAGTCTTGATGTCTTTATTGCAACATGTTAGTGTAACATAACACTGGATATTCCTCCCATTTGTATCCAAGTAAACTTTTGCAATACTCAGCCTTACCATTATCTTTCTAAGACTGTATGTGTAACTTCATGATATACCAGAATACCTAAAGTTACATACCAATTACTTATTTCTGAAACTGAAAGAATGATCCATCATGTGTACAACAGTACATTCTAAATCTAATTTCACCTGAATCCTTTGTTTTGGTTGAAATCAGAAAATGTCTCAACTACACACACATCTAATGAATCAAAGCAACTTTACTTGTGCAAGGCAGTGAAACTGAATCATCAGTTGAAACAAATGTTTCCAAAGCCTGCAGGAAATGCAAGGCTAGGTGTGGGAGGGAATGAATGCATTAATTGATGGAGTCAGTCTTTGTAGGTTATATAAGGCCATTATTCATAAAATCAACAACAACCTGGAGTAAGTGCAAATTAAGTCACGATGTCCCCAGTTATTTGCCTTTTACAAATTGCATAGGGAGTGTGGTAGGTGAATTCTTACCCCAAACCCACAGGAGGATGGGGGAGAGAAGAGAGGGAGGCAGGAAGGGGTGGGGAGGAGGTGGGCTGGGGAATGGGTTGTGAAAAGGGGAATAGGCTTCAGGGAGAAAGGGCAGAGAAGAGTGGATTGGAGGAGCACTTTAACTTCTGTCAAAGAGGTGACTTTGGCCGCTTTTATAGCAATCTTGTTAAGCAGTGTCTCCAGGTATGACTCAAATGTGATTATTTTTTAGTCATATTGAGGGGACTGGAGAATTTAAAGAGTTCAATAACTTTTTGAATATAAATCTTTTATGAGCGTTGTAGAGGGGTGACTTAGGCCGGTAAATGAAATTCCTGCTAAAACTTGGCAAACCTCTTCAGGGGGTGACTTAGGCCACTGGTATTCATTGTCAATGACTTGTACAACATATATTCTCTGTTTCTGTTTTAAGACAGATACAGATCAGCCAAAAAATGAATGATTGATGGAGTACATCATTAAAAAATCTCCAAAACCATTAAAAAAGGTTTTCATAAGCATCCAAAGTGCCATCAATTTTTTTCTTTCCTGAAGTGGCCTTAAGTCACCCCGGTGGCCTTTGTTACCCCGGTTGACGGTACTTTAACTCAGTGCCGAGACTATCAGGCTGCTAAATATTGGGATATCAGGTGTTACTGTGAAGCAAAACCAAAACTGGGCTGTGCCAGGTTGCTTACAAGTACACAAGTCCTGTGGTGGGGAGTTTACTAAGATTGAGAATAGGCGGATGCATGGAACGGATGGATAGAAATAGTTGGATGCATGGGATGGATGGATGCATGGAGTGGATAGTTGGATGGAATGGTTCGATGGACGGTGGATGCATTGATGGATGGGTGCAGGCCGGTGTGTGTGTGTTGTGTACATGTGTGTGTGTGTGTGTGTGTGAATGTGTGTGTGTGTGTGAATTGTGTGTGTGTGTGTGAATGTGTGTGTGTGTGTGTGTGTGTGTGTGTGTGTGTGTGTGCGTGTGTGCATGTGTGAGTGAGTGTGTGCATGAGTGTGTGCATGCATGCATGTTTTGAGCATAAACACCTATGTAAAAATTGTAGCCAATCAGCTTGTGTGTGACGCCAACTTCACCGTCTTTTCTGAACCCCTGTCCTCAGACAAATCCACTAGTGTGGCCCACCTACGGAAGTCTATCCAACTATTTTTCACTTGTGTGATGGGAACGAATTTGGTATCACTAAAGTAATATCATGGAAATTTCACATCAGAAGGCAACATAGAATGTACCAGGAATTGTGGTTCAGATAACAAGTTTTGTGAGCCACAAAAATGTTTAAACGTTGCTATAATAAGAATGATAAAAGTATAAGCATTGTCATACATGACTCATTCATTACTCTACTTTTCATTTTACCACACCAGAGTCTGAAACTGCAAGAAACTGAATTTGGCCTCCACCCATTACATGAGATTACAGATGTTAGCTATTATCTGTAGTCATTCAAAGGTGGCCTTGAAGGACCACTTGAGAGCAGCATGGCAGAACTTCTGTTATAAGTAAACAAAGGCATTAAATTCAGTTTCTGAAAGTAATGTCACTATCTGTTTACATGCCCTGCATTACCTTGTTATAACAATCTCTACAACTATTAAGCTCAAGGTGTGTGTGTGTGTGTGTGTGTGTGTGTGTGTGTGTGTGTGTGTGTGTGTGTGTGTGTGTGTGTGTGTGTGTGTGTGTGTGTTCTCCGCCAGCTCCAAGAGAAGTGCTGTGAACAAAAAGGCCTCTACATCACCTTTGTTGATCTGACTAAGGCCTTCGACACCATGAACAGGCAGGGAATGTGGCTTATTCATGAACGGCTCGGCTGCCCACCAAAGTTCCTTAACATCATCATGCAGCTACATAAGGACCAGCACGGACAAGTCAGACTGAACAGTGACCTGTCAGAGCCCTTCCCCATTGTTAATGGCGTGAAGCAGGGCTGTGTCCTGGCACCGACCCTCTTCTCCATCTACTTCAGCATGGTGCTCAATCATTCAATGGACGCCCTTGATAATGGGGACGCGGTGTATGTCAGATACAGGCCAGATGGCAACCTGTTCGACCTCAGGCGCCTGAGAGCCCGCACCAAGATTACAAACCAGGCGATCAGAGACCTCCTCTTCGCAGACGATGCCACCTTCGTCGCACACTCTGAGAGAGCCTTGCAACAAGTCACATCCTGCTTCGCAGAGGTTGCCCAGCTCTTCGGACTGGAAGTCAGCCTAAAGAAGATGGAGGTCCTCCACCAACCTGCACCCCGAGAAGCGTCTCACCCTCTTCACATCTACATTGGGGAGACCGAACTATGCTCTGTCAGCCAGTTCACATACCTGGGCTGCACCATCACGGCAGATGCCAAGATAGACAAGGAAGTGGACAGCAGACTAGCCAAGGCCAGCAGAGCCTTTGGCAGGTTGTATAAGAGAGTTTGGAGCAACAAACACCTCAGAAGGACACTAAAATCAGTGTATACAGAGCCGTTGTCCTTACCACACTCCTGTATGGTTCAGAATCTTGGGTCCTGTACCACCGACACCTGAGGCTCTTGGAACGCTTCCACCAACACTATATTCGTACGATCCTGGAGATACACTGGAGCGACTACATCACAAATGTGGAAGTTTTGGAATGGTCTCAACTCACCAGCATAGAGACCACGCTTTTGAGATCTCAGCTGCGCTGGGCAGGCCATGTTTCCAGAATGGAAAACCACCGCCTGCCCAAAGTACCACTATTTGGTGAGCTTTCCACTGGTCGACGTGACAAAGGGGGCCCGAAGAAGAGTCCCGACAGTGGACCTCCGTCGCTGCTGACAGAGATGCCTGGCACCATACCATCAATGAAGCCACGGCAGTGTTGGAGAGCTCCCGCAGGGAGACACTGAAGGAGAAGTGCCAGAGGAGAAAAAACCGAGAGGGCGTCATGCTAGACCCTGGCCGGATCTTCCCCTGCGGCCACTGTGGTCGGGCTTGCCGGTCCCGCATCGGCCTCTACAGCCACCAACGTGTCTGCGGTGGACGTGGACAGCAGCATCGACTCATCTTCGTTCGCAAAGCAAAGCCATAGATATAGACATAGTGTGTGTGTGTGTGTGTGTGTGTGTGTGTGTGTGTGTGTGTGTGTGTATGTGTGTTTGTTTTTTTGCTTGTTTCTATGCATGCATTTCCACACTAATTTAGCTGCTGGATTCAAACTTTACACACATAATCTAGGTGGCATACCAAAGTTATAGGCTATTTACCTTTGTGGAAGCGACATCATGGGCCAGTATTTTGACATTTTTTAAGCATTAGCCAGGAGAAGAATTTGGCCTCAGAAGTCGTCACTTATGGTAGAGATAAGGATGCTGAAGGATGGATGGATGGATGGATGGATGGTGTTTTATGGTCTATCAGCCTTTGTAAGGCCATTAAGCATGAAAATCACTAGAGCAGTTTAGAGTAAACGCAAATAAAGTGAAGTGTCCCTAGTTATTCGCCTTTTACGAATGCATAGGGAGATGTGGTGGGTCATTTCTTATCCTGGACCCACAGATGCTGAAGGAAAGAGAGGTAATCTCTTAATAAAGATTACCCCTGCCCATATCTGCACTTAAAGCACGTTCCCATTGATAAGACTTTGATCTGGGAGGAGGGGGGGGGGGGGGGGAGGGGGAGGGGGGAGGGGGGAGGGGGGAGGGGAGAGGGGGGAGGGGGGAGGGGGGAGGGGGGAGGGGGGAGGGGGGAGGGGGGAGGGGGGAGGGGGGGAGGGGGAGGAGGGGAAGGGGGGAGGATAATGGGTTGGGTAGGGAGGAGCAGCAGGAAGAGAAGAGGTGGAGAAGGAAAATCTCAGCTGGGTGGGAAGGAAAAAGGAGGCGAGCAGGGAGGCGGGTGAAGCCTCCTTTTGTCTGCTTCCACACTTTGGACAGTTGGTCGTCTTTTGCCATACTCCTATGTAGCATTTGGCAGACTGTACAAACGTGTGTGGAACAACAAGCACCTAAAGAAAAGTACCAAGATTAATGTCTACAGGGCTGTTGTAGTTACCACTCTCCTATACGGCTCTGAATCTTGGGTCACCTATCGCAGCCACATACGACTCCTTGAGCACTTTCATCAGCGCTGCCTCAGCACCATCCTGAACATCCACTGGAGTGCCTTCATCACAAACATCAAGGTTCTCTAACAGGCTGGGTGTCACGACTCAGTGTATTATTGTTTAATTATACGCAAAGATTAAAGGTCTGTCACGGCTCATGGTGAGTGGTGTGACTTTAAGTCCACATCATATTTTTTAAGTGCAGCTTTATACACCTTTAAGCGTTATGCAGCGTCGGCGTTTGCTGTTAGAGGCGATGTTGCACGTGCTTTTCTGCCTTCATGCTGTGTGTCCCCTGTTGCACGATATTTGCGGGTTCTGCCGCAGGGAATTTATTATATAAAGATTGGTTTTTATTTCGCAAGAAAAAATGGAAAAAGGGATTGAAAGGAGGATAAACGAAGAGCTTGATATATGTAAGCCCGGTGTGGGCGTTGTTTTAATATTAAGATTTCTTATTGGTAATGTTTCCCTTGTGGGTTCGGGGTAAGAGTTGACCCACCGCGTCTCTCTGCGCGTTTCTTGAGGTGAATACCCAAGTAGAACACCGTGACTTGGTTGGCGTTTACTCTGGACTGTTCTGGTGATTTTCGTGCCCGTTGGCCTTGCATGGCCTGCGGGAGGGGGGGGGGGGGGGGGGGGGGGCTGATGGGCCGTGTGGCTCCATCTATGCAGACCAGAGTGTTGTTTTCAGTTGCGGGGGTGGAGATGGAAAAAGATACTTGACTAAGTACTATAGTTAAGCCCGCTGAGCAATTTTCAAAGGTTTTTAATTTGTAACTGTTTTCTTTTCTTCTTTCATTTTTATTTGTATGTTCTGTTAGTGAGAGTTTTGTTTGAAAGATGTTTATGAGTAATTAAGTCGATTGTTTAACGTAGGATTTGGTTTGTGGAGTCATTGTCTCTAAATGTGATTAGTGACTGAGGAAGGAATTTCTCCTTCTTTTTTTAACTGTCCGGTTGGGGTCGAGCCACCTTCCACTCACCCCAACTGCGACATTGGGGTCACAAGCATTGAGGTCATGCTACTGAAGTTGCAGCTTCGCTGGACAGGACATGTCCACAGGATGGAAGAATATCGCCTGCCTAAGGTCACCATGTATGGCGAACTCTCCACTGGCCAACATGACAGAGGGGGACCAAAGAAACGCTACAAAGACTGCCTCAGGAAGTCCCTCAATGCTTGCCACATAGACTATCGCCGTTGGTCAACACTTGCTGCAGACCGTGACACCTGGCGGCTCGTTGTAAGCAGGGCCGTTGCCTCCTTTCGAGAGCACCTGTAGGGCCTCCATAAAAGAAAAGCGAAATAGGATAAAGAACAAGGCAGCTGCAACCAACCAGACCTTCAACTGCAGCAATTGCGACCAGACCTGCCGATCCCGCATTGGACATCTAAAGTCAAGAGCGGGCCTGCAAAGGATGTGCACCATGACCTTCCACAGTTCCAGATCTTTGTAAACGAAGCAAGGCCATGATGAATGTAGCGGGTGTGGCAGGCAAAGCTAGTATGGTATAAGCAATGAATTTAAACTATGCTCCGTATTTACTGCAGTTGTGCTTAAGAATTTGATGAAAACTGGAAAAACGGTGTCATGAAATCTAAACTAATGATAAATCAATATGGTAAAAAAGGCACTAAATTGCCCAAATTTTTGGGTGAAAACCTGTGCGACCGTTTGCACCTTCTAGTGCCATACATCAATGACTCAATGCCGATTCTAACTATTCATAACTTCATGACTATCAGTATTCCTAATAACTATGCCTGCCTTTTTCAAGTTGGAGCGAAGAATTGGAGGCTGCCTCACAAAATTACACGATGAACGAACAAACGAACGAACGAACGAACGAACTTTATTTTACAAGGGTAGTGAATTAGGCAGTAGTGCCTTTCTTACATTCAGCCCTTGAGGCAAAATATTCAAATGTGGTAAGAGAGAGAGAGAGAGAGAGAGAGAGAGAGAGAGAGAGAGAGAGAGAGAGAGAGAGAGAGAGAGAGAGAGAGAGAGAGAGAGAGAGAGAGAGAGAGAGGGAGCTGGGGAAAGGGGGAGGAAGGGAAGAAAGTAAGAGGGTTGGTGGGTTGGAGAGAGAGGGTAGGGGAGAGGGTGGGGGGGAGGGAGGGAGGAGAGAGAGAGAGAGAGAGAGAGAGAGAGAGAGAGAGAGAGAGAGAGAGAGAGAGAAAGAGAGAGAGAGAAAGAGAGAAAGAGAGAAAGAGAGAGAGAGAGAGAGAGAGAGAGAGAGAGAGAGAAGAGAGAGAGAGAGAGAGAGAGAGAGAGAGAGAGAGAGAGAAAGAGAGAGAGAGAGATAGAGAGAGATGAGAGAGAGAGAGAGAGAGAGAGAGAGAGAGAGAGAGAGAGAGAGAGAGAGAGAGAGAGAGAGAGAGAGAGAGAGAGAGAGTCAGTATAATTGTCGCAAGAATTATACATGTACAATTTCTTAAACATACTAAAAATGAGTAGATAACGTACCAGAGAAGCAAAATTTAAATATGGAACTTGAATCAACTACAATTACATATACATAAAAAAAAACAATTTTCTAACCATCCAAATGTTAAAAACAAATTTAACATACATGTAGGCCATAGCCTCTTGCTCCAAGAGGCTATGGCCTACATGTATGTTATTAATGGTGTACACTCCCTCCCCTACTCCCCCACCCCCAATCAGCCGGAACCCCTTGATAGTTCAGCAGGGGTGGCCTGAAGTAAGCATATATATGTGAGGGATGGACAATATACACAAATACACACTTAGCCGTTCCACTGTCTAGACGCCAGATGAAAACGAGAAATGTAGCGATGACCACCTGGGACACAACAGCCACACGTCCATTGAGATCAAAGTTCAGCATGAACGTTGGAAGAGAAAGCGTTCGCAACAGTACGTTTTTGGTGACGCCCCTTGGTTGTGCTGCAGCGATGAACGCTACATAAAAAACAGCAGGTGTGCTACGCCTACGCCGCTAGCCGCTGCACAGACGAGATAGCGCAGCTGCTTGTCCAGTATACTATACATAGTCCATAAATATTTCACCAAAAAGCACAACAAAATAAAGATATGATAACGAATACACGAATACAAACGTCCTCACATCTATAATATAAGCACGGGAAAAAAAAACACATTGAAGCAGACGACGATGAACTCGAACTTACCCAGTGGCTGCCATTTTGACCAATGGGAAAAGTCACATGATTTTGAGAGAAATGGAGGCCTAAACGTCCTTCACCTCGGTGGTTGATTGGTGCAAAGAGATGGTTCAGAGGTCGAATGGCCGTACTGACGCCCTGCATTCTGCTGCAGTGTATCCGTCCGTGGACACGCGGTCAGTGGAAGCTCGTGTCTCGCTCCTTCAACAGTCAAGCATCAAAGAAAATGCGTTTCGTGCAATTTGAATGGAGAGGCAGGCGCAGTGTTGGTGTCGAGATCAAGGATGGGGGCGACATCGTCGACTTGACCGATTCAGATCCATCCGTTCCTCATGATTTGGTCAACTTAATCAAAGGTGGACAGCCCATGCTTTTGGCTGCGAAGAGGTAGGTAAAGCAAGTGCAAGCTCGGCACAAGTCAGAAACTGGAAAGTACGCACACGATAGTTGACGCATTGTTCGTGCGACTGAAAGCTATGGATGAAAAACTGAGTTTGTGCGACTATCATGCGATCAGCATTGAGCACGCCTGCTTGTTTTGCGAATTACTACGTCGGAGTACTATCTTGGCTTTGGCTTTGCTGTGCGTCCATGGAGTCGACCCGTGAAACTTTCACCTACTCACCTAGGTCAGGGCCACGATGTTCCATATGCAGCTGTACTTATCATGGTACACGGGTCCAGCTGCAATAAATAACCAGTCGACCCCCAAACAAAGTTGCCACACATTGTCATGCAGTCGTGTTACCTATACGATGTAAAGCGTCGACAGATACGACATATTGCTTATAAATCTGTGTTCGAAATCTTTGACATGATTGAACAATACATGCAATTAGTTCCAGATTGTGTAGCATTTTTGCCAATTTGAGAGTTAAATACATTTTAAAAACTTTTTAATACAGTAATTTTTAACATATGTAATTGTGAAATAGCACTTTAACAAAGAATTCTTTCTTTTTTAATATTTGAACATTTTCCTTAACTAGAATCTTGCAGTTGGAATTTTGTTTATGTGCAGTGTTTCTGTTGAGATAGATCACTAGGAACTCTGTCTCTGGATTTGTGGACTGATGAACCTTGTTCTTTAACAGTACACATGTACAACACAAGTGATGCAAAAACCTAAATCTAGTAGACAGTTCAAAGGAAGGTAAATCTTGCTTGCAGTGACTTACAGTTGCTATTCAAATTGTCAAACTAATTATATTATATTTTTTTGTGGTTGCTGTTTGTGTTGAGTCTTGAGTTCCTCACATAATAAATGATAATTTTTTTGTTGTTTGTCGTGGTCCCTGCTACTGGTATGTGTATTTGGAATTTATTTTAAAACAATATTTTGCTGCTAGTAGTAACCACTTGTTTTCATTTAGAAGAGCTGAAGGAGCAGAGAGGGGGAAATATGATTGCATTGTGTCTGACTGGGTGTGGGAGGAGGGTGGGGATGGGAAGACAGACAAAGAGAGAGGGGATGGGTGGGGGTTGATGAGAGACATAGTGTGAGACTGTATTGTGATCTTTTTTGACTGGCAGCCAACAAGATAAATCAATATAAACCTTTACACATATTAAAAAAATTATAGCATGTTTACTTTGAAGAGAAATTGCTGTTTGGCCTTGAAATGATAGTCATGAAAATCTGGAGATAAAAGATTTTTGCTGATTTTCAAGTATGTGCATGAGTTTGAGTGTGTGTTCTTTTTTGTCAAAATCAAATGAACGGAAAGTGCATAGAATTAGAACATGGTTTTTGTTAAGGCAATTCTAATATTGATTATCTGCATCAATTTTATGGGCATTTATGACAATAAACTACCTGTTATAACTGACTTATAGATCCATATCTGTGACCTAATACTGCATAAAGAAAGTGCATGTGTGTTAAATTCTAAGCCACTCTGTGTCCATTTCCCCTCCTTATTTGATTGTGTGCTGCTGCACAAATATTCTCACTCCTCTCCCAGCATTCATTTATGGTCATGATAAATAAACTTAGTGAAATATGATTAAACATATGATTAAAAAATAATGACTTTTCATCTTTCCAGTGCTGTAGAGAGTGGCCATTTTGTATTGCGTCGGAACAATGTCAAGCTGTTGGCTCCAATCACCAATCCGGACAAGGTGATCTGTATTGGCATGAACTACAAGGACCACTGCGAAGAGCAGAACCAGCCACTGCCAGTGGAGCCAGTCATTTTCAACAAATTTGCCAGCGCCATCGTCGGACCATACGATGACATACAGTACCCAGATGAGACAGAGGTAACATTATCGTGGGTAGCTGAGCAATAGACTGACAGACAAGACAACAGACTCACAGACTGACCAGGAGACAGACCAAAAGACAGACAGATGGTCTGCAAGAGAAACAGACAGGCTGACTGACACACACAGACACAGATAGACACCAGGTACACAGTTACATGCACCAAGACCTTTTTCTGTCCAGTTTTGCCCCCTTGTCAGTTTGGGGTAAGAAGTGATCCACCGCGTCTCCCTACGCGATTCATAAGAGGCGAATAACTAGGGACACCGTGACTTCATTTGCGTTTACTCTGAACTGTTCTAGTGATTTTCGTGCTTAATGGCCTTATAAAAAGCCTTCAAAGGTTGATAGGCCGTAAAACACTATCCATCCATCCATCCATGTCCAGTTTTGGCAACAAAGAATATTTGTTAACAATGTCAGCTTGTAGAACAGCATTAATTTACCAACATTATATGGAGAAACAATGGAGAGGGAATTGAAATTCATGGTTCAGAGCATGTTTAATGCAGAGATTGATATGTGACTTTTTGTGAATGAGGAAGAGGAGCTTGGCAGTCATCTCAGCAGAGTAAAGTCTTGGACCTTCAATACTCAGCATCGTGTACTTTAATATGTACAAGCTTAAAAAAGAACTTGTTGGTCTGTTTGTTTTTCCAATGCCTTCATTTTCTTTAATAAGTGTTCTGCAGAAGTAGATCTATGCATACTTGTTATGTGATTAAATGTAGTCACAGTGAGCTCCACTCTTTGTCAAAAAGTATAATTTCTGTTTTTTACTTTGGAGGCAAGTTTCTCTGTCTACTTTTTGTCTAATAAGATGTTGCTATGTAGCAGCTTTGGTTTTCCTTCAAGATTATAATATGCTATGCTTGCACAGGTTTAATGTGAATTTGGTCTTGGACTAAACCAAGTTTTGTTTGTTCATGGTTTTTGTTATTTTCTTAAACAGTATCAGCACCTTTATCTCATGTCTGTTTACTTGGTGACTTTTGAAGGAGAACCACTTTGATGGCTGTATGGGAATGTTGATAACCTATCCAGCAATAGAAGCAATTAAATCTCTCTTTTTTTCCTTATATATCTTCAGGAACTTGACTGGGAAGTTGAACTGACCATTGTGATTGGCAAACAAGGCAAAAACATCAAGGTGAGTGAGATAATATATGCAATAAAAAACAAAATGTATTGTCAGTAAACTAAATAATAGTATAAAACATTCATAAGTCAATGCAGTTTGCATGTCTGCTGAAATCTCTTGAATAAATATATGTATCTGCTTGAGAGTATGATAAGTAAGTATTGAAAAGGTATAAGTTCTTCAAAAAGCTTGTGAAAAAAAATTTCTGAACTTTTTTGCAGAACCTCAGTTTTTCTTTCCTTTTTTGACTCACATGCGAAGCAAAAGTGAGTCTATGTACTGAGCCGTGTCGTCCGTCCGTCCGGGCGTCCGGGCGTAAAAAACTTAAACGTTGGATTTTTCTCGGAGACTATTAACCTTTAGAGCACCGCTAATTTTTGTCATTGCTTTACCCCAGAACCACAAATTTCTGTGTGTGTGGTCAAATTCGACACCACGTTTTCTTAAAAAATCATCATTTATTACCTATTCAAGCTTTGAAGTAGATTTTTGGAGGGTGAGTAGAAAAATGGATGGCCTACACGGTGCAATTAATGAAAATACCATAGAATGTTTTTTCAGCTGCTAAAAAATATTGGAACACAGACAACAACAAAAAAACAAACAAATTCACTGTGTTTTCCTACACTGCTCTATGTATTCAAGAATACAACAGGTTTTGATGAAAATGCAAAAGTGCATAGATAGAGTCTCCAAGTAATGGAGATACATCTGAAAATGTTTTAGGGTAAAACTAAAACAAAACAAAAAATCCTACAATTACTTACGCTAGGGAAGTCAGCCGAGTAATTTTCATCTGAATCAAGTATCCGCTCAGGACTCGATCTACAGACCACAACACATCGCCATCGGTCGAAGCACTGTGTTTTCCTACACTGCTCTATTGATTCAAGAATACAACAGCTTTTGATTACTTGGAAATACATCTGAAAATGTTTTAGTGTAAAACATAACAAAAAATCCTACAGTTGCTTACGCTAGGGAAGTCAGCCGAGTAATTTTCATCTGAATCAAGCCTCCGCTCCTCCTCAGCTCCTGTCGATCTACAGACCACGACACATCGATCGGTCGAACTCGAAGCACGTGCTTGCTCTCTCTCCCATCACATCAATGTCAGTAAAGCCTTCGAATTCATATTCTGAGAGTCAGAATCGAAAAATAACTCCACAAGCGCTTCAATTTCTTCGTCAGTCGCCATACTGGCTAAGAAAAAAGTCTCGTTCACAAACGGCGAAGACAAACTTCATGAAAAAAATTCACTGAAAATTCGCAACGCGCCCATTCAAAAATCAAAATGGCGGATCTCGTTGCCACGTGATCACTGCACATGACTGTGATATTTTTAGAACAGCATTACTCGAAGGGAGCGTTAGGCAAGTCAACAGAGCACGTCACTATCGCTTGTCGACCTGTGTCGACAGCGGACGTCTGGGGAATATACGCTGTGTCGACTCAAGTCGACAGCGGCGCTCTAAAGGTTAAGTCTATCAACACCAAATGTGGCATGATGGTGTATGATGACAAGGCCTCAAAAAACATACATAGTGACTTGACCTTGCTTCAAGGTCAAGGTCACAGGAGCCATAAATGTGGTCTCAAAAACAGTCATTTTTCACATTTTCCCAATTTTCTCCCACATTATTGAGAATGGCGACCTTAGCTACAAGTGGTATATAGGTCAAAGCAAGCCCTATCTTTTGATACCAGTTTGGTTGACCTTGCTTCAAGGTCAAGGTCACAGGAGCTCTTCAAAGTTGGATTGTATACATATTTTGAAGTGACCTTGACCCTGAACTATGGAAGATAACTGTTTCAAACTTAATAATTATGTGGGGCACATGTTATACTTTCATCATGAGACACATTTGGTCACATATCATCAAGGTCAAGGTCACTTTGACCCTTATGAAATGTGACCAAAATGGGGTAGTGAACCACTAAAAGTGACTATATCTTATGGTAGAAAGTGCCAATAATCACCATTGTGCTTCCTATGTCTTGAATTAACAGCTTTGTGTTGCATGACCTTGGATGACCTTGACCTTGGGTCAAGGTCACATGTATTTTGGTAGGAAAATTGTGTAAAGCATTTCTTAGTGTATGATGTCATTGGTAGGTTTAGTTGTTTGACCTTGACCTTGAAGGTCACCTGAAGGTCAAGGTCATATAAAGGTCAAGGTCAAGCGTGTGAGTCGTATGGGCTTTGCCCTTCTTGTTCTTTCTTTTCTTCAGAGTGACTACTCCATTCTATGTGACTTTTCATGGTATATTGCAGCCAGTAGAAACTTTGAGGAGAATTGATATCACGCACCTAACCCATTCTTTGGCATCAAAATTGGGATAGTTTGGACCATCTGCGCTCATATTCAGAATACAAAACTTAATTTCAGGGATGGGACATTCATCCATTTCTTTGGTTTGTCTTTTTTAAAATAAATAGATATTATAATGCTGAATTTTTAAATTTGATTTCAACAAGGAAAATGACATTCACAAGCATTGCTCCCCTCTCTCCCGGCATATCCATGACCAGCAAGCTTGGCCCACCCTGAAACTCACGGCATATGCCACAACTACCAGGAAAAGGGCTGAACATCATTCTGTCCTCAGGAAAAGCTTTTGGCATGAAATTTTATAACCTTGTCGCCAATTCATTGAGCTTCTGGGGTTGGCCCCCAATGTTGAGTTATTTGTCTTTTATGAATCGTGTCGGGAGATTATATGGGCCTATCCTTACCCCCACCCCACAGAGGTGATGGCATGAAATGGCACTGTTGCAGAGGGAGGATGCTATGTCCCATGTGTTTGGATACACTGTTGCCCATGATGTCAGTGCCAGAGACTGGCAGATGAAGAAAAACGGAGGACAGTGGATCATTGGCAAGTCCATGGACGGATTCTGTCCTTTGGGTCCTGCCATTGTCATGAAGGAAGACATTTCAGGTCAGTCTCATATAGGCTGGGAATGACTGCCTTGCAGCAGATGTATTTCCTCGGAAAGACTCTCAAAACCATTGACTAATCTAATTCATGCATGTCGAAAATTAAGAGTAATTGTTTCTCTTAAGATAAAAATGAATAAACGTGTTTGAGTCATCAGAGTGGATTAATGATATTCATGTATTTATGATTTTCGCATCTCTTGGAAATCATTTCAGTCACCAGAATGCTTCCATGATGTTAATTAAGGTACTCCCTTGCAAATGTCACTGCAGATCCCCACAACCTTCAGCTGGAGTGCCGAGTGAACGGTGTGACAAAGCAGAAAGGAAACACGTGTGAGCTGGTCCACAAGACAGAGGACATCATTGCCTTTACTTCCAGGTAGAATATAAACAGTTATCTTGCCCTAAGGAATGGTGAAAGGTGGCTAGGTGCTGATTTTACTATTTGATTGGTAGATGTGTGCAGTGATGTTCTCTGGGTTTGGATGCAAGGTTTGGCAACCAGTCTGTTGTTCCGCTTGGATTAGGCTTGATCTGTCATGGTGGTTTGAATGCACAGTTGGATTTGAATGATTTTACCCAGTCTTAATGCTCACCAGTAGCCTCTGGCTGCTTGGGACCACCCCTTGCTGAATTACTGGAGGAGGCCCCAAAAGCCCAGTAGCCAGGGGTTTTGGACTCTGGGAAGTTGGATAGAGAATCCTGGTTTAGTTTCTGTTCATAATTTGTTGTGTGGCTTCTGTGTTCCCTGTTGAAATGGGAGGTGGAGGTGTGAGAATTGAAGGACCTTGATAACTGAAGTTTAACAAATGTCCAGCAATTTGAAGGTCCTTAGATTCAATAACCATTTCAGAACACTGAGCTTTGCCTTTAATTGCTTTGGTGGGTTACAATCGCATCTCCTACCGATGATGACATATTTAAATTTAAATTTTCATATTTGTGGCTGAAATATGTTGACGTGTGTTTTCTATTTAGATGCAGCACCATGATTCTCAATTTACTACTCTTTATTATCCAAAATAAGGGAAATTTCCTTGTTGGAATAGAGCTTCACATGGTAGATAAATTATAAAATTCTGTCACGAGATGAGAATAGGGAAGTAAAATTATACAGAAGAGTTTAGAATGTTCAGTAAAGTTCACTATCAGTATCACCATATGTGGAAGTAAAATTTTCATGATACAATCTATGATGTAATGATCTTTTAATTAAAACATGTTGAACAACTATTGTCAAATGCATGCATTACACATGGCTTCCTTCAATTGTCTCCCCTTTGATCTCAAGTTCCCTACAGTGACAAGGGTAATATACAGCAGTCTGTCTAAAGTGTCAAGTGGCTTCCCTTAATGTATAAGTTATAAGCACAATGTATAGCTCAAGCCAAACAATCCCCTGTTCATAACCTTGTACACCCCGACGCAAGGCTTTTGGCATTTCTTTCAGTTTTGTCAGCTTAGGTCTGATCTAAGAAGGCAAAGGAACAACTTGTGGAGCCAAATCTGCTTCTGGTTTTTAGTGCAGCTTGTATAGATCTTGATTCAGCTGTGCTAGAGTGAATACAACCGCCATTGTTGTAAGGCTTGAATCAGTAAGTTTCTTAGCATCCAACTAAAGCTGACAATTTCTGCAGGTTTTTCACGCTGAAGCCTGGTGACCTGATTCTGACTGGAACTCCCTGTGGGGTGGGAGTGTTCAGAAAACCTCCAGAGTTCCTCAAGGTGGGCATCTCCCTCTGTACCCACTGTCTTGTCTGTCTTTGTTCCTCAAGGTGGGCATCTCCCTCTGTACCCACTGTCTTGTCTGTCTTTGTTCCTCAAGGTGGGCATCTCCCTCTGTACCCACTGTCTTGTCTGTCTTTGTTCCTCAAGGTGGGCATCTCCCTCTGTACCCACTGTCTTGTCTGTCTTTGTTCCTCAAGGTGGGCATCTCCCTCTGTACCCACTGTCTTGTCTGTCTTTGTTCCTCAAGGTGGGCATCTCCCTCTGTACCCACTGTCTTGTCTGTCTTTGTTCCTCAAGGTGGGCATCTCCCTCTGTACCCACTGTCTTGTCTGTCTTTTGAAAGTTGAAAGTATTTACTGTGGTGTCAGTGTGATTAGATCTATCAGTTCAGAACCTTTTTATGGGCCTGGAAACAAAATCTGTGCTTTTGCTTACTGGAACAAAAAGTTCTCTCTTTTCTTGTTAAGGCTGTCAATTGATTCAATTTGGAAGTAGATGTGTTATAATGAAGATTGTAGTTGCTCTGCCTCATGGATGATATTATTTGCAAGGAATTACACGTGATACTCAAGGGTAGAATTCCTACAAATGAGCATAAGTACATACATGTACTGATGCTCTTCTACATGCAGTAGTGATAACACACACCTACTTGCATGAAAACTCAAGGACGTTTTTCTTCATTAGCGACAGTGTTTGTTTGCACATGATATATGTTCAATAGCACATCAAGAGTGGGAATGGGTGGGGGTGGGATGGCGTGAGGGAAAGTAAACAAAAACACAACTCATCCTGTCATCCAAGGGAGATAATTGTTACTGGCCACCTCAAAATGAGTTGCATTGTCCCAGAATCAAAATCATGCTACAACCCATTGTGATGGGTAGGAGGTCAGACCATTGATTTTGAGATCTTAATAGAAAACTGAGTTATGGCCATCTTTTATTATCAGTACCTGAAAATTTAAGCCAATCTACAGATTATCAAATGGATTTTTGACATGCTTTTTGATGAGAATTGTGCCACAGTTGTTATGTTTGAAAAGTGACTAGAAGTGGCCCAGCTTTACTGCATTCTCACAACCCCACAGTTAAACTCAGACCTGTAGAGTCAAGCTTAAAGAGTGTTTCTTTTGGTTTGGAATGCTACTGCTGTCATTAGAAAATCTCTCAACAAATAGCCAGTGAGAACTGTAGAAATAGAAATTACTATTCCAGTGTAAACAAAGCGTAACCAATTACAATGTTCTGAAAGTAAGTCTAGTTTTCTCCAAGTGTTGGTTTCAAGTCATTACAATTCAGTTGCACATGTAAAGAGCATGAACTTTTCTTTTAGAAATATTGAAGAATAAAAACTGACTACAAGTGCAGTGTCCCTCATTTTATGGCAGTAAGTTACATGCTGCGAAGGAAATTTAACAGTGATATACCTATCTAATCCCCAATATGTTGTCTGGTATCTTGTCTGCATTAAGAATTCAGGTGTACACTGGCAAAATATTAATTGAGATCAATTTTTGAAACAAAACCGTCACTCATGCAATGTTATATTAATGTTTTATATGCTTTGGAGAAGGGAAAGTATTAATTTTATCATATATTTGCATCATGTATGTTTCTCTGTGTATGTTGTCTTTTTGAAATTAAATGACTTATTACAATTTTTTGTGGATAAGTGCTTTATGGATGTGTGAAAGTGCTTCTTTATGAAAAAAAAAGTTTGAATTGCTTTTTTTGTCTTTTTCAGAGGGGTGATGTTGTGGAGTGTGAAATTCAAGAACTTGGAAAGGTTGTCAACAAAATAGTTTAGTGAAGACCCATTTTAATCAAAATCATTTACACGGGCTAAGGTGTGGCTGCTCCCTCTCGGCCCAGTCACCTTGTTAGTGTGCTGCAAAGACAAAACTATGGGAAACGAAGGTGCTAAGAGCAACTGATGAGCATGCAAAATGACTTTTGCATAATTTTTATTTTGTAAATTTTTTTAAGGAAGAACAACAATCCTTATAATGTTTTCATTGTTTTCTTTAATGTGGGTACTATGCATGGGATAGCATAATTAACCCTCACTTTGTTAAAAAAAAGTTTAGTTTTTTAAGTGAACGAGACAATTATATGAAAACAGATACAGAAGCAGCATTTTGTTTGAGCAGAGTATTAGACAAAGAAAAAAATAGTGAAGCAGTTTAATGGAGTATACATTTTCACAGGTGATACTTAATTCTGTTACAAATGTCTCTTTATACAAGTGTGCCATTGATGCCTAACGCCAGAGTTTGGCTTTGTCTTTCCAAGTGACATTTTATGAGGAACTGTTGAGTGATCTATTGCATTTTTTGCACTGCTTCCAACAGGCCATGAAGGCAGTTCTAGATGATTAACTGTCCAGTCGTGGAGAAAGTTCTGGTAGTGTTTTGTGAAGTCTTCTTGCAACATTTCTATCAAGCACTGAAGAGTGTGCTTGATGCTCTTTTTTTTCCAGCTTCAGAGAATTTAGGATCAAATAGAGGTCCTACTGTGGCTTGCAACTGATTGTCGTAATTTATAGGAGTAGAGAGTTCTGTCACAATGAGCTGTGTACCTTAGAACTCAGATCTCATAAATGGAGCACCCATTTCCCTTGCACAGAGCATGTGTAGCTATATTGAGCACAGTACACAGTCCTGGTGTATCAGCTGTCTTTCCCTCTGACTAAGAACACAGTACTTGTTTGAGGAATGCCTTGCTGTGTAGCTCAAACTGGGGCTCACAGTACTTGTTTGAGGAATGCCTTGCTGTGTAGCTCAAACTGGGGCTCACAGTACTTGTTTGAGGAATGCCTTGCTGTGTAGCTCAAACTGGGGCTCACAGTACTTGTTTGAGGAATGCCTTGCTGTGTAGCTCAAACTGGGGCTCACAGTACTTGTTTGAGGAATGCCTTGCTGTGTAGCTCAAACTGGGGCTCACAGTACTTGTTTGAGGAACGTCTTGCTGTGTAGCTCAAACTGGGGCTCACAGTACTTGTTTGAGGAATGCCTTGCTGTGTAGCTCAAACTGGGGCTCACAGTACTTGTTTGAGGAATGCCTTGCTGTGTAGCTCAAACTGGGGCTCACAGTACTTGTTTGAGGAATGCCTTGCTGTGTAGCTCAAACTGGGGCTCACAGTACTTGTTTGAGGAATGCCTTGCTGTGTAGCTCAAACTGGGGCTCACAGTACTTGTTTGAGGAATGCCTTGCTGTGTAGCTCAAACTGGGGCTCACAGTTCTTGTTTGAGGAATGTCTTGCTGTGTAGCTCAAACTGGGGCTCACAGTTCTTGTTTGAGGAATGTCTTGCTGTGTAGCTCAAACTGGGGCTCACAGTACTTGTTTGAGGAACATCTTGCCATGTAGCTCAAACTGGGGCTCACAGTACTTGTTTGAGGAATGCCTTGCTGTGTAGCTCAAACTGGGGCTCACAGTACTTGTTTGAGGAACATCTTGCCATGTAGCTCAAACTGGGGCTCACAGTACTTGTTTGAGGAACATCTTGCCATGTAGCTCAAACTGGGGCTCACAGTACTTGTTTGAGGAATGCCTTGCTGTGTAGCTCAAACTGGGGCTCACAGTACTTGTTTGAGGAACATCTTGCCATGTAGCTCAAACTGGGGCTCACAGTACTTGTTTGAGGAATGCCTTGCTGTGTAGCTCAAACTGGGGCTCACAGTACTTGTTTGAGGAATGCCTTGCTGTGTAGCTCAAACTGGGGCTCACAGTACTTGTTTGAGGAATGCCTTGCTGTGTAGCTCAAACTGGGGCTCACAGTACTTGTTTGAGGAATGCCTTGCTGTGTAGCTCAAACTGGGGCTCACAGTACTTGTTTGAGGAATGCCTTGCTGTGTAGCTCAAACTGGGGCTCACAGTACTTGTTTGAGGAACGTCTTGCTGTGTAGCTCAAACTGGGGCTCACAGTACTTGTTTGAGGAATGCCTTGCTGTGTAGCTCAAACTGGGGCTCACAGTACTTGTTTGAGGAATGCCTTGCTGTGTAGCTCAAACTGGGGCTCACAGTACTTGTTTGAGGAATGCCTTGCTGTGTAGCTCAAACTGGGGCTCACAGTACTTGTTTGAGGAATGCCTTGCTGTGTAGCTCAAACTGGGGCTCACAGTACTTGTTTGAGGAATGCCTTGCTGTGTAGCTCAAACTGGGGCTCACAGTTCTTGTTTGAGGAATGTCTTGCTGTGTAGCTCAAACTGGGGCTCACAGTTCTTGTTTGAGGAATGTCTTGCTGTGTAGCTCAAACTGGGGCTCACAGTACTTGTTTGAGGAACATCTTGCCATGTAGCTCAAACTGGGGCTCACAGTACTTGTTTGAGGAATGCCTTGCTGTGTAGCTCAAACTGGGGCTCACAGTACTTGTTTGAGGAACATCTTGCCATGTAGCTCAAACTGGGGCTCACAGTACTTGTTTGAGGAACATCTTGCCATGTAGCTCAAACTGGGGCTCACAGTACTTGTTTGAGGAATGCCTTGCTGTGTAGCTCAAACTGGGGCTCACAGTACTTGTTTGAGGAACATCTTGCCATGTAGCTCAAACTGGGGCTCACAGTACTTGTTTGAGGAATGCCTTGCTGTGTAGCTCAAACTGGGGCTCACAGTACTTGTTTGAGGAATGCCTTGCTGTGTAGCTCAAACTGGGGCTCACAGTACTTGTTTGAGGAATGCCTTGCTGTGTAGCTCAAACTGGGGCTCACAGTACTTGTTTGAGGAATGTCTTGCTGTGTAGCTCAAACTGGGGCTCACAGTACTTGTTTGAGGAATGCCTTGCTGTGTAGCTCAAACTGGGGCTCACAGTACTTGTTTGAGGAATGCCTTGCTGTGTAGCTCAAACTGGGGCTCACAGTACTTGTTTGAGGAACATCTTGCCATGTAGCTCAAACTGGGGCTCACAGTACTTGTTTGAGGAACATCTTGCCATGTAGCTCAAACTGGGGCTCACAGTACTTGTTTGAGGAATGTCTTGCCATGTAGCTCAAACTGGGGCTCACAGTACTGGTGTATCAGCTGTCTCCCCCTCTGACCAAGAACACAGTTCTTGTTTGAGGAATGTCTTGCTGTGTAGCTCAAACTGGGGCGCACAGTTCTTGTTTGAGGAATGTCTTGCTGTGTAGCTCAAACTGGGGCGCACAGTTCTTGTTTGAGGAATGTCTTGCCATGTAGCTCAAACTGGGGCTCACAGTACTGGTGTATCAGCTGTCTCCCCCTCTGACCAAGAACACAGTTCTTGTTTGAGGAATGTCTTGCTGTGTAGCTCAAACTGGGGCTCTCCCTTGAGAGGTGCCTTTCCCTACCAGAGAAGTGAATCCTGATGAGAGGAATGTCTTGCCATTTAGTAGAGTGCATGATTCATTTATGGACTGTTGTGTTTGGTAAAGATTAAGTTTAGATTATATCCTGCTTTTCCTGGTCATTAGAAGCCAATTATTTTTGGATAAGTATTCAATAATTATAATCCTAATATTGAAAAGAAAATGCTCTTTTCTATTCTTTTAATAATATATAGCCTTATGGGCAGCCTACCATGGGACTAGATGGACTGAATAGAATACTAACCTTTACTGATAAAATTGGTCTGTGCATTCTGGGCAGATAAAATTAATCTATACAAAAGTTTTGTTTTAATGTAAGGTTTAAATGTTTTGATTGAAAATGAGTTCATACACAAATGTTTCAGCCAACAAAATTTGATCATTTGCTGTGATTGCATTACCCAGTCAGTAGTAATGAAATGTGTATGGAGGCAGAAGAAAAAGAAAATAAATCTTAATTTGTAAATTGTTAAAGGAAAAGTGGCTTGAGCCCTTTTAGTGGAATAAAGCTGAACTGATATAACTAGTATTAGGCTCTCATTTTAGGAGACTCTCACAGAGCTGCCAAGTACTACGATTTAGGCGTAGCATGCTACGATTTCGACATGCTTGCTACGATGCTACGATCGTCCGGGAAAAACTACGATTTTACAAAGCCTCGAACTGAACTTGTGACCTCCACGTAGAATACCCCCCCCCCCCCGCTTCACGCTGACGGTTCAGCGCCGAGCGCCTTCACAGACCCCCCCCCCCCCACTTCAATTCGTCGGTTCAGCACTTCGCGCCTGCGCAAACATCGACATTTTCCTTCTTCTGCGTGTGTGTGCTACGCCTATTTCTTAAATGCTACTCCAAAAAGCTCTGGATGCTACTCTTTGGCATGATGGTGGGTTGGCAGCTCTGCTCTCAGCTCCGGGTAATCGAAAATCTGTATTTCTTTCAAGTAAAGGCATTTTTCCTTCAAAATGAAAATTTCTTGGTCAGACATGTGCCCCGTGATCTGCCAAGTTTATGTTAAAAGGAGAGAGAGAAAAGACCGAGAAGAACTCTCAGCTCTTGGGCAAGCAATGTATGAAATTCCACAAGTCTCCAAAAAAGAAACATTTGCAAAAACAATAATAATGATTAAAAGGGGAGAGAAAAAAAAAGTCAATTGAAAGCAGTTTGTTTTGTAAAACTGGGGTATGTCTGACCTCTTGACTAAAAAAAATTTTTGAGTCATGACAGTAGGTTATGAAAGATAAAACTTGGTTCCCTTTAGTGAGCTGGCATCGCTGGCTGTAACTGACAGTGAATGACTGTACTAACTCCATCCATATTTCAGGAAAGATACTTCTTTTGGAGGACTTTCTTGCAGGCATGTAACAGGGTAGAAGTGAATTTGACACTTTTGTGTTCTCTTTCATTCAAACCATTTCCTAATAACCCAGCTGATGGGGGGGGGGGGGGGGGGGGGGGGGGGAAGCATCGAGTGGCTCCAGCTGTATGTAGCTCTCATTTTTCAACCAGATACATGTGTGGCGGGACAAGAACACACTTGAATTTTAATTAATCTGTAGGAAAGGGAATTGCCATAGTTAATAAGTCATTTAAATATTTTCATCAATACGGTCAGTTGAAATGCCTAGAAAATAAGCAAGCTTCTGACATATTGTAAAAGCAGAGATAGATCCTTTTCAAACTACACAAATGGGGTATAGTAACCCAATTTATACAAGCAGATGGTATGCATTTTACTCAGATTGTGTGAGGGAGTACATTTTTGGAAACTGTGATGATGTTAACCCTTTCCGTGGTAGTCGCGAACTAGTTCGCGATAAGCATTGCCGGCTGTCAGTGGTTATCGCGGACTAGTTCGCGACTCACACCCACTCAACTGGAGGCATTCCAGCAATGCACAAGGCCCTTCTATTTATAGCCTGATGGATCGTGAAGCAAGATAGGACCTTTGTTAACGCTCAAAAGTAGGCCGATTGCCAACAGAGGTCACATGGAAGCTGGGTGCGAGAAGAGGATGCATCGGTGCGGGCTCATCATAACGCACAACTGATGTCGAGTGATCTGCCAAACGATCTCTACTTGCGCTGCCACTCTTTTCCTCCTTTGCAAGTCTTGCTTTCGGTAGCTGCCGATTTCTTTGGCTACTTTTCTTTCCTTTGAAGGCATGTACAGTGTGGTACTATTATTTAGGCCTGGTAACAGCGTTAAAAGTACGAGAGAGCGCTTCAAAATCGAACGGAAGGCAGCCATCTTGTCTCTAAGCATTGGAGCGAATGGAGCTCTCTCATTGGTTCATTCGTGTCAGCTGACCTGAAAGGCTTGAATCTATCCCTTGCAAATGATCATATAGCTCTTTGTACACGAAGCCAAGAGCAGTTATCTCCCTTGCACTGGTTAAATGAGATTCCGCGCTTTCGATCGACACCAAACATGCGAAGGTTTGTTCAAAGTTTGTATACGTTGCCAAGGCCCAAACATTGGCATTTTATGAGCAAAAATTGTGCAACAACACTGTTTTAAGGGTGGGTAATCTGTTTTATTGATGGTTTTTGCACAGAAAGATGCTATTTTCAAGCTCAACCTTACTAGATTGGCATTGTTGAGGGTTCAAAGAGTGCAAAAAAACACAAAAATCTCAAAATCGACCATGCAAGCCCAAATGATCAATTTTCACTGCCGTGTCTCCCCTTTAGATATTCATAAATAAATGCATGTTCATTACACAGAGGAAATGCTTGCTTTGTGGCATTTTGTGTCCAATTCTGAGCATTTTTTGTACACATTGTGTTTGTCAATGTTTAATAGTTTCTGAGCTATGTTAATTAGAAAAGCGGAGGGGTGTTTTTGAAAAAACAAGTCTGTTATAGCACCACTGGTGGACAGACAGAGCGTTTTTATGACACCACGGTAAGGGTTAAAATAATGCTTAAGTGATAATTCAGAATGACATTACTGCATCAGTCAGTTTGATGATGGTGAACTATATATATTTTATCAGGCATTTCTGGGATATTCTGTTCAGCTGTATTTACTAATTGTTCCTATATAATTCTAACTTGTTGAGTATACCTGTGGTTCACACTATTTTGTTCAGTGTCATGTAGTGATTTCATGCAAGAAATGGGCATGTGACCTTATTTGATTTTAGTTAATAACCATATCGGTACTGTAATACAATTGAGTAAGAAAAGTACTCTGGTATGTTGGGTGTGATTGTTCTTTTCACATGATGATGATGATGCATTTTCTTCCCATATGTTTTTTTCCTTATCATTTTGCTTTTTTTATGACAAATTTCTTGGATGACAAAGACATTGTGATATTAATAATTCATGTAAAATGAGGTCCAAACATATCTCATGTTGTGTTTTCCATTGCACATTCTTAGGGACATCTATTTTGAATGAGATGCCCTCTTTACTGTCCGAGATACAGGACACATCTTGCATTGATTCCTTTGCCATTCGTTCATTACACTTACAACCAAGCACACATATGCCTATGGTGTTGCTAAGGGTTGTAATGGGCAAAACGGTGACATTTTGCATCATTGTTTGAATAGCGTTCTTCCAGTTAGAGAATATGTTTTTGTGATTCTGACCTCATTTTAAAACATTTTATTCATATTACAGAGTTTATGAAACATTACTGTGTGGATGAAAACGAAATATTTCCAAAAGAAAATATTTTCAGTACAAGTTTGACCAAGGAGAAACCTTGGTATACTTACATTCTATCATTTAAAAAGTCATTCTTTAGTTGTAACTTTTTAACATAGCAGAAAATATATTCATTTCATAATGCAAACTAATTTCCAATGGCTTCCATTTACTTGTTTGTTTTCTGATTCTATGACAGTGTTCTGTATTACCTTCTTGTGTTAGACAATACTGATCCAGTTAGTTGTCTTGATTTAAATGATCCACTTTTAAATTCAATTCCACTTCATGTGCATGAGTAGCATCTTGGCACATTACTGATTTACCCTCTCACAAGCAATAAATGGTGTCACCTTACTTCTCAGTTTAGTTTGTTTTGTGTTGATGAGTTTTGGGCATGAGTAGGTGAAAGTTTTCACAAAAGAAAATGTTACAAATTTAACTTAAATTCAATAGGCAGATACATTAAGTCTGCACCAGTTATTTCATTCGTCAATACAAGACGTGAAGCGGAAATGATTTTTTATCATTTCCCACTGCTGATCATTTATTCCCCTGTGGGTTGGAGGTAAGAATAGGGGCCACTGTGGCTCCCTCATCCATCCATTAAGGCGAATAATTGTGGAAATCAATACCGGTACTTGTATTGCTCTTGATCTTACCAGCTTCTGTGATTTTCGTGAGCAATGGTCTTACATAGCCTGTAGAGACTGATAGGCCGTAAATCCCCATTCAGCTATTCGTTCTCTTGTTCATTTAATGGTATTTGAGAAAGCAAGGGAGCGGCTTCTGGTCTCGGGAAGTGCCAATTTTGCTGTCAAAAATGATCCTCACTTATTAAGAAGCTTTTTTGGCAGTAGGGGGTCGAAGATGGTAGTCACACTGGGTGAAGGAGAGTTTCAAGTTCATAGCTTCCTGGTCAGCCACTGTCATCTGCTGTTCTGTTACAACTCTTTTCTGTTTGGTGGTGGTCATGACTCATGAGCAGGTAAATTGTTCTGTGAATTCGCACGACTTAAATCTGCACGAGAGACCCGGAAACAGAGGATTTGAAAACTTTGCATACGTTTTCTTGACTGATTATCGCTGTGTTAATAGCAAATATTAACATTAGCCCAATCCTGCAAACTACACAAAGTTTTATTCTGGCAGATAGCCCTACTTATCTTCTACACTAAGATGGTTGGAACATTCCTGAAGTGAAAATCGGTATGACGACTTTCACCCCTTGTTGCGAAAAATGTGCGTCCTTTCATGATGAGTGATAGCAGACATTAAAGGAACTATTGTGTAATTGTAGAGGATGCGCATATGCTGGGGCAATACACACTTACTAAAGAGATACACTTGTAAGTTTGTAAGTCCTGACCGGGCTAGTGAATGGCATTCAAGAACATAGTCCTATTATTTTGCATATTAAAAAAACTCGATTCAATCTCTCTTTATGGTTGTTAATTCCAAAACGAGGTAACAGATAACCTTCAAAATGGAATGGAACGTTCCTTGGCACAACCATTGCCTTGCATCAAAATTCATCAGAGTCCATTTTGAACTTTTTGAGTTATTTTACCGATTAACGAACGAAATAACTAATCGACTGGAAAACGAAGAGGTAATTACATGAATTACAGTATGGCAAAAGACGACCAACTGTCCGAACGGAGTAGGGAGCAAACGATCCCTGCTCGCCACCTTCCCACTCGGCTGAGCAGCTCCTCCTCCTCCTGCTCCCCTCCCTCCCTCCCTCGAAAAGACACAAACAGTGGGTGAGAAAATTGCAGTTGTTGTAGGCAGAGACGTAGAAGTGAAATATAGCTTACTTGCTTACCCGAGAACTTCAGGGTAGACAATGTTGTGGGTTAATACTTATAGGCATGTAGGTGAAGTTTCCGGTTTGTCTTAATCTGGAGCAGGAGCAGGCCCCACCCCCACCCTGCACACACACACACATACACTCGTACACATACTCTCTACCTTTCATATGTATAGAAGAAGAAGAAAACGTAGTCTGTGATAAAGTGATACACGATACGTTCTGGTGTCATCTACTTTGCTGCAATTCAATCATAGTACAAACGATGGTTGAAAACTTACCGTAGGAAGGGGCGCGACTGGGCAGATGGGCGGCTGTGTACAGACGTGAGTGTGAAGTCTGGACAAGAGGCCTCAATCGCCCAACCGCCCAGCACGTGTATCACGCACTGACCAGCAGCGATGAATACAACTCTGCAGCCTTCCCGTCTGTCAGAAAGAGTTCGTGTACACTTGCCAACTCTAAATGTTGCTCGGTGCCAACAGTTAACGAGGGGCCATTATGTTTTTAATTACCTTGTCAAAGCCTGCAACCTCTCCCTCTCATTCTATAGTTTCCTCTCCTTGCTCCCGAATTGGAACGCTGTGGCCTTATATAGCACACAAGGTTGTTAGGCCCTTAAACTCCATCTGTCCGTCCATTCCGACTTGCAGGAGGAAGCGTGAACAGTATTGCAGCAAGCGTGAGGGGAAGGACTGCTAGCGAGCAGTATAATGGGAAACGATAGTTCACTCGCCAAAGAATAATAGTGATGATGAATGGTGTTTGGCAGTCTGTCAGCCTTTGTTTGCTATGCAAGGCCAATGATCTCGACATTACAAGAACTTGGTAGGGTAAGAGCAAGACAAGTCACGAGGTCCCTAGTTATTCGCCTCTTACGAATCAGTTAGGGGAACGCGGTGGGTGTATTCTCACCCCCAAAACACAGGGGTTCACCAAAGGGACAAGATAAATCACATCAACATGCTGGGTGGTCATTCATTACAGTACACATCCTTTCATAGCTTTGGTAGGCTATATTCACATCTCCTGCCTTTGATAGAATCTTCCCTTAAATATCCGTGTGTTTGTGTGTGTGGGTGTGTGTGTGCGTTTGCGTGCGTGCGTGCGTTCGGGTGCATTTGATATAATAATTTATTCAATTTTGCCTCGGTGTCAGAACCATATCGATGCTTTTTAGAAAATATTGAATGTGCCTTGATAGAACACGGATTTCCCCGCAGTTGTCACTGAACATTTCTATTTCACTTCAATAATTATCATTGCCTGCTGAATAGGGCTGTAATCTTTTGGAGACGACCACTAGAGGACAAGAATATGACATGCACCAGAGAAGAAGGGCACATGTCACAGTCTTGGCTCTGAAGGAATTATGACACAGTAAGGTTCTGGTCACACCACCTTATTTACACTTTTTGAGATAATCACGACAACACAATAGCAAAGAAATGGTTTTATTGATGCAACGAGTAGATAAGTAACATGAGTAAATCAACAATAAAAGTATCACAGCAAAAATGGACGGGGTTAGGAAGAGCTAGATTTTCTGAGATATCCCTTTATTTGACAACCACTCGTGGAATGTCCCAAAACTGTTCCCGAAGCTGATGGTATTTGCGATACTGTCGTCTTAATTAAAAAAATTTCAGTAGAGTCGTAGCAGCAACGACACTTTCGGAAAGACGTACAGATCCCGTTCAAAGTATGTGCACCGCAATATTCACCAAGTGTGTATTAGCACCAACACAGGTTACAAGAACCATATAAAAACACAGATTCAGGACTATTATAACAAAATTTCGTGTTTAATAAAACACAAACTTCCCCTTGTACCTCAAAATATTCACGCAGTTTCAGTTCTTGAAACTGATGGACACTAATGTGATCGAATTCTAATACTGCAGAAAGCGCAAGTATTGAAGTTAAAAACTAGGGGTAAATACTTTAGTGATGGTGCGGCTGCCAAACACATTTACTGCAATGCAGGAAATACCAGGTATTCCTCTGTCTTGGGAAAACCGTTTGTAAAGTTAGATTTAGTGCTTTTAACATGCTGTACGAGTTCAAAATGAAACTGTAAACAAATGTTAGTGAAATCTTACAATCAAATGATAAGTAAATTTGTTTATATTGTCAGTATACGAGTATGATTATTTTCGTGATTCGTTCACTTCAGGAACATAAACAGTAATATTACACACTGAGATGCCGAATGATGAGTATATAATATCGCGTTCAAAATGGGCTTACTGAAAAAATGTCTAAGTTTTTTAAAAGTTTCATATACAAACCGTTGTTTCTAGAATTTTATCTAGACAGTGATGACAGTGTGCGTTGAATTCGATGAAAAGTTCAGTAAGTACACAGAAACCTTTTCCACATACTATCAGACATTTCATATTGAATGAATTAGTCATATGAATATTAACCTCAGTCCAACAGTACCGTACTTCCTAATCAAAAGAGTACGCTGTTGCATATGTTCTTTTTACAGCAGGGAGTGATTGACTCTGTGTGTGTGTGTGTGTGTGTGTGTGTGTGTGTGTGTGTGTGTGTGTGTGTGCATGCGTGCGCGTGTGTGTGTGTGTGTGGTGTATGAGAGAAAGAGGGAGGGAGGGAGGGAGGGAGGGAGGGAGAGAGAGAGAGAGAGAGAGAGAGAGAGAGAGAGAGAGAGATCAAACCCTACACACGACATTTATCACTTCTCTCCCGTCCGACGTAAAACGCACAAATATATTTTCAGTCAGCACCATTCTATTTCTCATTTCCTTCCCCACCCTCTACATCATCATGAATACGAGCTAATCCTTCCGCACCATACGTTTTACTTGCATTTGAAAATTTTGGAAGTTCTTGAAAGCGTTGAAGAACACCGTGCCCTCTCATGCACACTGCGGATTTTCGAAACGAGACGAACCTGACACGGTGCCTCGCCAAAAGCAACAACCTGGGTTAGTAGAAGCAAAGCTGCAATGTCCAAGGCTCAGGCTTACAGACTGCCTCAGATTGCCAGACCATGAGATGAAGTTTCCAGAACTCGTCAGAGATGAACATGACATCACCAGCATATATTTAGCACGACTCTTCTCGTAGCTGTCTAAGCTCAACACATACTTCCACAGGGACTTGGTCTTAAAATATGGACCACGACCCTTCTGGAGTACCCTTTTTTTTCGCCAGCAATAGACATCGTGAGAAGAGCGCTAACTCATACAGGGGTCTTCCGGTTGACATTCGATCTTCGTGTCCATGTCAGTGAATAAACAAGAACGCAGCCGAACAGACTCGTGATGAGTCAATACAGGCGCTATGAAAACGTTCTTGTAGGCACTGAAGACGTGTGAAGAAACCCACTGTACGAATCACATGAAATCTATATGCTTCCCGGGGAACAGGTGAAGAGCGTGTGCGCAAAACGTTCTTGTCCTGCCAGAGGGAAACGAACCCTGCTTGAAAATCGATGGTTCTCTTGCAGAGGTAGAGCCAGATCGGTTGAAGAGCAAATCAACCGTGGCTGCACTGTCGTTAAAGGCATGAGCATCTCCAGCGGTTGAGGTAGAATTCCGGCAGAACCTCTCCTCGGAGAGGATGTGCACCATTTGGATCCCACAGACGGTCGGCATAGCATGGGTCAGGCTACAAACAATGATTGGGACACATTCGGGAGTTCCAGCAAACTTCTGAAGGTGTGCCAAAGACCCGTAATTATTTATTCTACCAAAGATAGACGTAAGTGGCAGATTAGTAGTTCCTCAACTGCATCTTCGACTTGAACGAAAACTGTCGTCTGTTCAGATTGAGCACCATTCTCACTCAGAATTAGTGAAGGGAGGATGGGAGACGTAGGCTAAGTGAAACAGGGAATGACATATCGAAAACTACTCCATGAAGCTGCAGGGATGGAATCGATGGTTGCACCCTTGCCTCGGACGGTTAGTTTAATTAAAGCGCCGCAAATATATCGCCACACCACAGAATACTTTTCTTTCAACCAAAGCCGAGTAAAAAACGATAAGCGAACATATCTTGCTCCAATACATACAGTCGGCAATGGTAGAAATAAATGTAATCTCTATCACACACACCCACAGCACACTGCGATTCCAAAATTTTCAAACGCAAATACAATCAATCATTGAATCAAAACGGAAGAGTTCGCGGGTCCATATAAAACGTGCATCGGCGCTATCGGCGACTATCGGCGACTATCGGCGCTATCGGCGACTATCGGCGACTATCGGCCCAGCTAAAGTTGAAACATAGTGGCTAGCTTATACTTATAGAACTCGTACTTACGTCAAATCGCCGTAGTTTGATGTTTAATTCGTCCGCTGAACGTTGCCAAGACTAATGAGATCGCCGTAGTTTGACTGTTACGTCCCTTCGTGATGCGGTCGCTTCTGTGTAGTGGTCCGAAAGCTTAGTTGAATTTGTTTGGTTTTTGGCGACCCATGTGTCTCAAAATTGAGTAGAAGTATTTTGAGGGTATTGGGATATCGAAACATCGTTCCCAGTGTCCCCATAAGTACCTTTTGGGGAAGGCCCAGTGGTTTTTTGAGAGCCCACCCAAGTGCACATAGAGGCCAAGATGGGGTGAAACTACGGCGATCGCATTAGTCTTGGCAGCGTTCAGCGGACGAATTAAACATCAAACTACGGCGATTTGACGTAAGTACGAGTTCTATAAGTATAAGCTAGCCACTATGTTTCAACTTTAGCTGGGCCGATAGTCGCCGATAGTCGCCGATAGCGCCGATAGTCGCCGATAGTCGCCGATAGCGCCGATAGCGCCGATGCACGTTTTATATAGACCGGAGTTCGCCGTAATCAAGACGTGCCGAAAACTGGTCGATTGAATCATCAACTGTCCATTCATTGTCGTTCAGTGTCGATCACATTCCCACACAAAAGACCAAATGACTAAGCATCAGCGAGGCAGCAATTGCCTCGCGATGTACACATTAAGCGGTCAGGATGAATACTTTAAGTCATAAGGACACATGCACAAGAATGTTCGTCAGACTATGAGGAAAATCATAAACTTTATGATAAAAGACGAGAAATAATCGAGGTGAGGTACATCTAGATCCCTCTGCAGGGAAGAAACAAAGATTCAAAGAAGACAATGGGGATAGTACTCTAGGAATTCGTGAAAGTCGAAAAACAATTGTTCGTGACATGAGGGTAACAAAAAGTCGAAAAGGGCGCGTGTTTTCACAGTGTATGCAAATGTTCTGTGCACGTGTTCTAAACATCAGTGAGCACAAGCTTCAGTATGTTAGTATTTTTCCATTACATGTACTTGAGTGCTAAGCACCATTAAGAGGACGGGTGTAGCAGACCCCTTGCATGGCACTAAGTACCTAAAGAGCTAGCTTACTCTACCACTAGATGATGGCTCAGCATTCCACTGACCAGACAACTGCTTGAAAAACACGTTGGAATCTTACATTAGCTATTACTCTCGTACCGTGCATAGATCAAATTTACGAGAAATGAATGATAACATTTCCCGCTTTTAGAAAATACCTCTGGGATAGGCCTATTACTTTATGACGATATAAAATCTTCTTCCAAATGGTATTTGCTTGAGAAAATATCGCCGTGTTTATTACACCCATTGCTGTTGAAGTAAAAGCTAAGTATCCGTTCAGTGTGCATTCACACATGACTCGTTCATGAATTTCGCTGAAAGTCATCATTGCGATTGATTGATTTAATACCACTTGTCCGATCGAAACAGCCGGTGTAGTCATCGCCACACATTCTGGTCTTGGTCAGAGACAACAACGGTGGAGCAAAATGGCAGACCGGGATTTGACCACAGGACTTATTTACTTTCTCAGCTCGTGCAGCTCGTGCCTGACAGAGTAGAATGATTTATGGGTTGGGGAACAGTTAATCGCCTTGGCCGTTCGCAATCCGGGCAGTGGCTTGCCAAGCTGCTTACTAGGGATAGCCACGTTCCTACGTCAGCGTGGCTTAAGTGTTGTGGCAGCGAATGTGATTTTGGAAGCCACGCTGGAAGAAAATGTGGAAGTGGAACGATATACATTAAACAAAGAGTGGAGGCATGTTGATGTTTGGTCATCAATTCGTGTGCTCTCGAAATTTTGAAAATGGGCAAGTACGGGTTATCTTTTTATAACAATGTGAAAAAACTGAAACCTAAAAGTGAATGAACGTTGATTTGAATCAATGGCTTTGTAATATACAGCATCACTAGCGACTTGTAGTTCATAGCCGAAGAAAGGAGTTTTTCCTTAGATCAAGAGGAGACGATACCCATCAATCGACTAAGAAAGAATGGAATATACAGAGATCATGAACTTTCCTGTATACTGTTGTGCTTAAGTATTCTAACAGGAAGGTCATCAGAGAAATGTCCCTTGTCGCGACCTGAATACAGATGTTATAACTCCTGATATTCCATAGTCTGGTGTTTTCTCAGTTGTGGTCAGAGTGAAGCCGCAGTTGTGATGATGTGACGGGATTCGTATTAGTGGAGAGAGGTGATGGCGGTAGAAGCAATGATGTTGGTGGCACTGATGATGTGGTAGTGTTGCTAAAGGTGTGAGAGAGGAGAATAAAATCAGTGTAGAATTTTCACATACTCGTACTCCAAAAACCTTCTCGAACATGCACAGAGCGTTTATATAATTCTATGCTGTGGTAAAATGGAAAAAAGGTGTCAACAGTAGTCATGGACAGAGTGTTTGTGTACAATTGATAAGCTTTGCTAGAAATATAGCTTGATATATGAAAAATCAATATCTGAATCGATTAACGCCATTAAAAACCTCTGATTTAATACTTTGTTTTCGAAGTTTTGTGTCATTTAGTGACTGATCATCACGAACACAAAGATAAAAAAGAAAAAGGTGAGAATAAAAATGTCCAATCCACGATGGAGTAGAGGATGAGGTACAAATCGTCAATTGGCTTAAAATCAACGAAAACACTCCATAATACTGTCAACGTCTGCAGATTACCTTGCTCGAGTAGAGCATTTAAAAAAACTTTGGGCGAAATATTTTGGAAAGATTTCCCATGCTATCTTGTTTCAATACACCAAGTAACGTGTTTGCACAAAATCTGTCATCATTTTTGTTGGAAAACAAGAAAATTGCTTTCTTCATAAGAGCAACACAACTGTTGTATGCTTTGTGCAAGCGAATGACGACACGACGACCCACATCCAAAACTCAAGAACATGGTGTTGCCGACACAGAGAGCCACACAGACAGTATCCAGAGCTACACTGTAAAGTGCCCATGCCAAATGCACGCATTGATGATCGCATCTCATTGCTCTGGTTGAAGGCATGTGTGACACATCCTCAAAACAGTCTTCGAAACAAAGACAAAAAAGTAAAAGGTTGACATAAGAATTCTGTAGCGTTTCGGACCAACATTTCCTCTTATGATTGCCTTGAAGAAATTTTTCAAGTGTCCAGACTTAGCAGCCGATGAGTGAGCGAAGGCACACGTCGATGTTCCAAGCGGGATTTTGTGAAGCATCGTTGACTGGTCTCGTCTCTATCCTGCTTACACAATGTAAGGGACAACACATGGAAAAGTACACAACGCTATCCATGATGTAGTGAAGTTCACACTTATAATGGCTTTCCGCAACTTCACTAGCACCCTATCTCTATCTACTGAACGTCTGGTGGTACATGAAATCAGGCAATCATTCCCAAAACTTTCAGTAACAGTCACGAAAATTGGAAGGTCGGTGTAGGCTTGAAAGTTCTCATCGAAATGTTGCGCACATCTTAAGTTTTCACGGTGAAAAACGACGAAACATTGTCACCGACAACATGGACTGAAAGAAATTGTGAACAAGAGCCTGAATGTTTGAGACGTTTCCCGTTGCCTCTGGCTGAGCAGCCCGTGAAAGGCCAAGGCATTCCATGTCCTTCTTCCACGCTTTGTTCCCCTTACCCAGCAACAAAATATCACGTTTATCGGACGGCATCATCCAGCAAGAACTCATTAGAAGCTTCACATGGCCTCCTGGAAAATAACTGACCTCTGGTTACGAAATGCTTTGAGCCCAGAGGAATGTTACGAGTTGGAAGCCATACAAATAATCCTTAGTCGCTTTGCCTTCTCTCTAGCATCGGGCTGAAATCCCGCTGACAGAATACATATACACGTACATCCTCTTTTGATATTCTTGTTCCTTTCATTAATAATGGCCCACTAAGTGGAAGAGGGCCAATGAATAATCAAATTAATACACAATAGTTCAACATAATCGAGTTCTGTTAGAAGAAGTAGTCAGGGTTACTAAATTTACAAGAAAAGTCGATTCTTTTCCAACTGTTAGACGACACCTTCGTTTTGAAGCATACAAGTCGTGACATGGGAACGATGGAATTCAAATGTGCTTAGTTCCTTGGCATGGGAAACATCTTGAATATAATGGTCACCCCCATGTCCTCCTCAGCAGAACACCATGTCTTCAAAAGATACCCAACGACAACAAAGCCTTGCTCTGATTCAAGTTTCTGTCCGGCAGCAGCAAGTCCGCAGCTAACCGGCTTCACAGAGTTGTAACAGTCTTTCCCTCCTATCATTTCACATCTCAATTTCGCTGTCGCTGGTGTGGTCATCGTCGTCGTCATCATCGTGGTGGAGGTCGTTTTTGTGATTGTTGGCCTTAGAGGCGTGTGTTCCATCGCCACTGGCCTGCTGTCCGCTAGGGACATTGACATTGAACCTGACCATCCTCTGCAGGCGGTTGTGAGTGTTGGCCTCATCCAGCCACTGCATGAGGCGAAAGTCGCAGGTGAAGCCCAAGTCGGGGTCGCTGTAGACGTAGGACTTCTTGTGCAGCTTCTGCAGCATGTTGTGCACGTCCAGGTTGTGCTGGGTGAGGGCAACGGGTTCCTCCAGACGATTGCGGTGCTGTAGCATGGCCTGGCACTGGTTCTCTGCTTCCAGCACGTAGGTCTTTACCTTGGGCATGGGGCGGCTCTGTCCCAGTGGCACCGGCGTGTCGGGCTGCACGTGCAGAACACAGGTAGTCAGCGTGGGTTGTATTTAGTGCAGGTTTGATAAGTGTGAACGACTTTCAAGGTAGACGATGTGTAAGAATGTGGATACATGTATGCGTGCTTGTGTGCGTCTGTGTGTGTGAGAGGGAGAGAGAGAGAGAGAGAGAGAGAGAGAGAGAGAGAGAGAGGGAGAGAGAGAGAGAGAGGGAGAGAGAGAGAGAGAGAGAAAGACATGCCACTACATTCAAGAGAATAATCAGCAGATATAAAAGTTGTCCCGCTCCGCGGACTCAAGCGCATCCAGTCTACGTTTAGATGCTTTATATAAAAACATGCTTGTAGATCGTATGGTCTTCATTTGCTTACTGGACACCAGGAAAGTCCCTGGTTCAATGACGTCGTAATCTAAAGAAACAAATAAAAAACGTTCCCTTAAATCATGTAATGAATGACAAGAGAGAAGAAAATGAGTTTCTGTTTCTTCTCTTTCTCTGCAGAGAGGACACAAATTAAAACCATCACCTGTCACGTATCTGTATTTATGAGTGAACAAATCTGTAATTCCCATCCTAAAGCGTATGTATATATCTCTAAATACTTTTTTAAATCTATGTCATAGAGGTATTGTTCAGTTCCAAATGATATTTTGAATAGTCTATAGAAAGAATATCTACTACTGTTCCGAACTCGCATTTCCTAGTCAGTACAAAATCTGCTAATGAGTTTTCCTCTAAAGTTTCTCAAAAACGCTTTTTCGTTGGTAACCCGCTGGTTTGCCCATACAATTTCACAATCACATTCTACCTGTATCTTCTTTATTTTGGATGCCCAAAATTCTTCATTATTTGATGGGGACAGCAGCATCTGATATACTCTAAAGGGTAACCTACTTTCGTCCAATTTCAAGATTTTAAGCCAGTACTTGACACTACGGAGAGAGAGAGAGAGAGAGAGAGAGAGAGAGAGAGAGAGAGAGAGAGAGAGAGAGAGAGAGAGAGAGAGAGAGAGAGAGAGAGAGAGAGAGAGAGAGAGAGAGAGAGAGAGAGAGAGAGAGAGAGAGAGAGAGAGAGAGAGAGAGAGAGAGATGTGGAGAGGGATAACTTGCCATTCTTTGCTTCTCTACCACTCTCTTCATTAAAGGGATCTGTTTTCATCATCATCAAAGATGCAACCAAATTATGCTGATGGCTTGGTTCAGAAAAGTTTATGTATCAATGATATCAGCGACCAATACACTTCTTTCGATTAATGTAGTCCTTGAATCGTACAAAACCTACCCTACCAAGAGGAACTTTCTGCACACGTGACACACACACACATACACACATGAAACCCCGAACTGTACTGCATCCAAAGAATATGCACGAGATGTCTTACCTTGACCTCCTGAGTGACGTCAGTATGACGAAAACTTGACCTGGAGGCAAGGCCCCTCCCCTTGGAGTTTTCGTCCTGCAAAGGTTCAGGGGTGAGCCGCTCTGGGGGGTGGGGAGTGTGTCGGGCGCGGAGGGGGGAAGGGGAGCGGTGGCGATGAGTGAGGTCAGCCCGCTTGATGACGTATTCCTCGCTTCCATCTCGTGTCTGCAGAAACTTGGTCTGGTTCAACCGCAGTCGCCGCCTGCAGCAAACAACACGGTCATGAATAAGCACTTTCGGCAGACTGGGAGCAGAGTAATCAAAGATGCAAGATCTCATGAAACGGACGACTATCGTTCCGTTATTTCTTAGCTCATAATTCTGGATGACGTAAAAGCGGGGAAAAATGTGTAGTGCGGCCTTGATTAAAGCGAAGCTCTGAACAATGGTTGTACAACTACAAGTCAAGATCCTTTGTATTTCAAACTATTTAACTCGTGAATTCTTTCTTTTGGATCTTATTGTTGCCTTTAATTTCAACATGTATCAAAAGACTAGGGAAGTGCCTGCCACATATTGATGATGAATAATGATGGCTGTTTCTCGGATCCGAGGATCATCTGGGTTGGTACCGACATGCCCTCTGGTGCCAATCCTTGAGTGGCATATTCTGTCACACATTGGGCAAGGGAATCCCTGGGCAGGTGGGCTCCGGGCAGTCGATGACATCCTTCTTCTCCGCCTTTCCTCCGCGGCCTCTCTCCTAGATGCTTTGGTGAAGCTCTCCAGCTGTCTCTGTCACTGGCCATGCTTTCCCAGTCATCTGCTCGGATACTGGCCATATTCAGCTGTCGCTTCAATTGGTCTCTGAGGCGCTTCCTTGGAGCTCCTCTGTCACGCTTGCTCTGGCATGATTCTCCATAGAACACAACTTTGGACATTCTTGTGTCTTCCACGCGTGATATTAGTGCTATGTAGTTAGCTCGCGCAATCATAACATGTTCAGGAAGATTTCCAACATGGTATCCAGCCCACCTGAACATGTCCAGCGAGGCGGAGTAGGTGAGGTTCCGCTTGGTGGCGCTGTCGGCACGCTTGCTGGGAGAGCCGAGGCGAGAGGAGGCCGTGGAGATGGCGCTACCTCTCACCTCGCACGTCTCCTCGCCTGCCTTGCCTGCAACAACCATCGTCGTCATCATCGTCATCATCATCGTCGTCGTCGTCGTCGTCGTCTTTTCACTTAGTCATGAAACAACAGTTATGTTCAAGGGAAATGATGAGCTGACTGTCTTGTGTACAAAGAAGTGCTCTTGTGATGAAATGAAATACATCTGGACATTTCCATGATACAGCAAGGACGATAATGAAAGATCTCTCTCGCGCGCCCCTCACCCCACTCCCACCCCAACCTGGCAAGAATTTGAATAGAGAGCAAGAGAAGGTATTAACACAACGTTTTGGGCAGACGACTGGGAGACCTACAGCAGGAGAAAAGTTTCGTAACATTACAGCAATGGAATTCCTCAAGAAGAATGAGATGTTGGCATGAGTATAAATAGTCGTGCATCACAATAGATACAAACAGCCATTGATACCTAGTGCTGACTTAACTACTAGCGTATTCGACCATCACCGTGTCCACATTTCGAATCTTGTCCACGCAAGCAAGCAAGGGAACTTTCCTGCAGAGCCCAAGTGTGAATCATGCCAAAAACCTGCAGAGTGGATCACAGGCAAAGCAAGCGCCCTCATTCTGCCCGATGTTGATGCAGGGATTGTGCGAAGCCAAAGTGTTTGCATTCTAACTAAGCAACGACACGTTCCTGTTCTCCAATGCTTGGATCTGTATTTGATTCTTGTCCAAGTACGGCGCCCCTAGGATGTTTCCCCTTGCATGGTACAGTAAACAAAGGCATGGAGTGGTCTCACTAATGGAGGTTCCTTCAATGTAGGAAGTTCTACACAGAGAAAGTCCTGTATGTCGCAACGCTTACACGAGCTAACGTTTCAATAAGTGACACATCCGCGATTTTTCTCTCGCTGTTTACCTATCATACAAAGTCATGTGACGTCCACCACGTCAACGGTTTGCTCAGACAGAGTCTAGGAAAAATTGAGAGGGGACGCAGCAAAAGTCTACTCAGATCCTTGAACAAATGCATGAAAGATCCATGCAACAAACTGTTAGACTTGTCAACAATCGCAAAGCTCGAAGAACCGCAGTAAGGAAATTGGTGGAGGCATTGAGACAAACAGTTATTTGGAATAAGTTGTAATGTGACAGATCAGGAGAGACCAAAACAATGCGAAGACGACCCTGCGGAACCATAGCCCAAGGTATGGAGCCGTGTGCACGCAAATGCAAGCTGCAGTCCCATCTGCAGAATCCTAGTCCTACAAGGTAATCAACATTGAGGCACCTTCACCACGGAACCAATGTGCGGATCTCACCTCCAGACTTGGTGTCAGACGAGGAGGACGACTGCACCTGAGCAGGGGCATCTTCAGGCCGGAAGTGAACGCTTTTGTTGCGCGACGCGCTGTGCTTGTCCAGGTTGTAGCCAGTGGTCGGTCTCTTGCTCCCTCCCTCCTCAACGCCATGGGAGCCTCTCGGGGGGCTGTGGGTCAGGTAAGGATTTCGAGACCGCCCCAGCTGTGAGGTTTTCCCAAGGGGGCGGTCTGTGACGGGGGCGGGCTGGTCAGGGGGCCGGGGCCGGTAGCGTGGGTCGTGACGTAGGTAAGGGGATGGGCTGGGTGAGGGGCCCGGCTGCTGCCGGAAGCGGTCCGGGAGAAGCGCGCGGCCGTCGCGCCATGGAGACAGCTTCCGTAGCAACCGCCCTTCCCTGGAAAGGAACATGGCACCGACTGCAATGGGTTTAATGAGAGGGAACTGGCTCTGCCTTTAGGTGTTATATTACGAAAGTGAAATCATTACGTGCAACTCAATTTTGGAGGAATACGTTTCGATTTTCTGCTCATTTTGTCCTAGTTTGGTTCCATCCCGAATCATGAACCCACCCACCCACCCATTCCCTTAGCGCCCCCCCCCCCCCCCATTTTCCCTTCTGGTTGTCCCCCTTCCTCTCCTACCTCTCGGCCTGCTCCCCTCTCCGCTCTTGCAACAATCGTCGCCGTCAATGAGCGCATCGAACGACTGAGCAATCACTGAATGCATCTATCACCATGCCTCTTCTCTCAATTTCATTAACAAATCTAAGATACGCAATCAGTAGCATTGCAACCAAAAATTTTTTTTACTTAACAGAGGCTAAATTTTGGTGTGGTTTCTAATACTTTACGTTTGTATCTTCACAACTGTCTTTCTAAACCTTTCCCCATGCGTAGGCCTACTCGCATGCACGCGCGCGCACGCATGCACACACGCGCGAGCTCACACAAACTTCCCTGCTGATGGCATCTTCGCCACTCACATGTTGGAGGACAGCCTCTCCTTCCGTCGTGATGCATTGGGGTCGGTGCCACCCAGCTCGGCCTTGGCCTCCAACAACTTCCGCTCAGGGTCAACGGCTGTGGAATGGTCATGGGACTCGCGCTTGTTGTTGAGGTCGGCCAACTTCCGGCTGATGCGCGAAACAAGCTGACGTTCGCGCAGGTCGTACACGATGGCGGTGGTCTTGTGGCCGTCGTGATGGTCCGAAGTGCGGACCATGCCCACGATCTGGCGCCTCAGGTCATTGCCAGGGGGAGGCACCGCCTGGCGGAACAGAGGCACGTGGTGTGCCTGCTGCACCGGTGTCACCATGTGCAACATCTTGGTGTCAGATGGTCAGCACCTGGTGGAGGGAATAAAGGGAAATGAAGATTGGAGGAGGGGAGAATAGAAATTTGGTGGTGGGGATATTCTGGCTTGGGGAAACATGTTTATGTAAGTCAGAGGATTAAAAAGCGGGACCCCCAACTCAGAGTGATATGAGGGGTTTTGAAAAGAAAAGCAATGACATTATTTGAAATTGCTTTCATTTTTCGGGTAAACCTTTATATCAACACATGCACTCATTTCTTTGTTTGTGCTTGATTTTTTTTTTTAGAGTGCTCATTTGCTTCTTCAATTTGAGTGTTTGTTTGATAAAACGAGAGGGAATCATTTTAATATGCATTATCTAGAGCCTCGATTCTCAAGATACAAACTAAAGATCTACGTTTCATGGTGATATTCAATACACATACTCTAATAGTAGGGATCCTTCACTAAATAGGTCAATGACTATCTGAAAGGATGCGAAAACAAAACCCTCAGTAAACTTTGCTAATGATACTAAAGTCTTGCTGACAGAATACTGAGTACTCGTATCATCAGAAGCAAACCTCTCAAGTGTCACATCATCAAACAGCCTTACAAGGCAAATTCTCATTCCGGAACCACTAAGTTTGCCACATCATGTCGAAACCCTGTGGCAGTCGGGTAAGGCTCTGATGGAAAAGCGACCGGTCATAACTGACCCTATAACGGGACTCCCCGGCTCTAAAGCTTGGAACTCTTGTCATCTATGACGTCCATTACTGGACAATAACTTGGCTGAGAGTGGTAGGCATGCCTGTTCTGCTTGTCACAGTAGATTTGGGGGCCTTGATAAGAACACTGCCAGCATGGGTCAAACCACACACACTCATCAAAGCTGTAGAAGAACCTATCACTGTAGCATTGGCCATAGAGACTGAAGACCAGCCTCTACTCTGGTCGTTCTTACCAATGGAGTTTTGCCGGTCAGTGCGGAGACTGTTGACCACAAGTAATACAGTTCTTCTCCCATCACCTTCATTAGACTTTTAAAAGTTTTTACTTCCGCAATGAAACTGAATCAAGAAAATGTTAGAGAACAGTTTGCCAAAAATCGTTAGTGATACCCCGCTCACACACGTGAATATACGCACGCGAGCGCATGCACACACACTCACACACACACACACACACACACTCGCGCACACGCACACACACACACACACACACAAACACGCTCGCGTGCACACATATAATACATTCACACACACACACACAAGCACACGTACGCACGCACGCACGCACGTATGCACACACTCGCGCACGCACGGACGTACATACACGCATACTCGTGCACGCACGAAAACACAGGCGCACATGCTCATGCGTAAGACATTTCTAGGGCGTAAGCTAGGACAAAGAGTAGGGAGTTACAACCCTGAATAACTTCGGCACTGGGGAAGTCAAGACTTCTGTCACCTCGACAGACCTGCATACAAAGTTGGTATGTCTCCTCACGTCTCCAGCCCTCCCACTGAGATTTTGAGGATCTGTGTCCTCCACTTGACAAATCAGGTGTCAGCTCCTCTCGAAAGCCTCATGTTTGTACTTCACTTCGGCAGCAGTGTGAAACAGTATCTTACAAGGATATTTGCTAGCATAAAAACGTGACAGGGTTTGTATGTCAAGAATGAGATTTAGACGGTCGAGTTTAGTTGTACGTCGAATTTTTCTCACGACCTTCTTATCGAACCGCTGTCGTGCAGAAATTGTGCACGAGTACTGAGACTTGATAGAGATGTCTTCCATATTCCCCTCTGAAACATTGTTTCCATACCATGAACAAGCTGCTACTTACCTTTAAAACAGTACAAGCTCGAGCAGTAACTGTACATTGAACTCCCAGCTAGATTTCAGTTATACTTTGACTTGTTTATTCGAATTCCATCATTTATTGTCTATATAGAAAAGACACTGGACCCTCAAGGGTATTTCCAAGAAGACATTAGTTTACTCAGTCCATCAACTGTAACAACTCAAAATCACCTTAACATTCTGTATGAGAAACAATGACAAAAACAAGATCATCTTAAACTAAAAGGTGAAGACTCAGAATATCATATGAGATTCACTTTCGTACTTCTTAGAGGCTGAAATCAGCAAAGACTTTACTTAGTTCAGGTTTGAGAAAAGTTTCAAATAGGATACTGGGAACAAAAAACTGTGACGAGAACGCACACGAAACTAAGCAACCATTTGATTCCTTCTTCGCAACGATTCAACGAGAATTGCTCTGGGCACGTAAATAGTGTCATCAACATCCGGTCCAAACAATGGACCTTATCCACACATCGAGGCTCTGGGAGTTACTTCCCTTGTTTGTGGGACCAGCCCGGGCATCTTTCAGAATGCCGAGTAACAAGCGCTGTGCTTGGGGACAAAGTTAAACGGATGATAGATACCCTGAACGCTGTGTTGTCGTCAAAGTCATTCCATTTGTGAAACCGGGAAAGTATATGTGCTATCTAGATGGTTGCCTTCGCAGCTTCAATCGCCCAGCGAACTAGCTGAACGTAGACACAATCACGTGGCACTGTTGTCGTGCTGTACATTTGCAGCAACGTAAGATCTCGTACGACGATTTGATTCAAGGCCTAGTGCTAATTGCTTTGATGGTCTGGTCTCAGTGTCACAAAAATATGATGATTTAATCAATCACTGATTTAAAAAATAAGTGTGTTGCCCTACATTGATTGACAGTCTGAGTGAAATAGATCTATTTCACTGTCCCACCTGGCGAACTTGTTGCCGGCTGTATTGAGCTTGTGTGTTCGTGTAGGCCTACTCAAAAGTCAAAATCACAGTCGTCTCCGAAACAAGGAATAATCAGAGTAAGGGGGAAAAGCATTTCGTTTGTTTGTTTTGTTCTTGCAGCACTTCAAAAATGATGTGTAGGTCTGTGACTGTCTGTCTCTCTGTGTTGTGTGGTGTGTAGGTCTGTGACTGTCTGTCTCTCTGTGTTTAGTGGTGTGTAGGTCTGTGACTGTCACCATGTGTTCTGTGGTGTGTAGGTCTGTGACTGTCTCCATGTGTTCTGTGGTGTGTAGGTCTGTGACTGTCTCCATGTGTTGTGGTGTGTAGGACTGTGACTGTCTCCATGTGTTGTGTGTAGGTCTGTGACTGTCTCCATGTGTTGTGGTGTGTAGGTCTGTGACTGTCTCCATGTGTTGTGTGGTGTGTAGGTCTGTGTCTGTCTCTCTCCATGTGTTGTGTGGTGTGTAGGTCTGGGACTGTCTCCCTGTGTTGTGGTGTGTAGGTCTGTGACTGTCTGTCTCCATGAGTTGTGTGGTGTGTAGGTCTGTGACTGTCTGTCTCCATGTGTTGTGTGGTGTGTAGGTCTGTGACTTTCTGTCTCCATGTGTTGTGTGGTGTGTAGGTCTGTGACTGTCTGTCTCCAAGTGTTGTGTGGTGTGTAGACCCCAAGCTAAAAGACACATTTTGGTATGATTTATCTCATAGAAAACATAGAAACTAACTGATAACTTATAAATGCATTTAATCACAGAAGAAGGGGAAAAAAATCAAAATCCTAATTTTAATGTTAATTTTTCTGCCAGGGCACAGAAGCAAGGTCTGAAATGACATGAGGCAGCCCCATTGCTAGCATCTGACAGCTCGACCAACCTTGGCCATGTTATTGGTATAACACTAAGAGCCTAGCAGTCAGTAGATCCTGACATAAGGGGATCATTCAGCAACTCTATCATTATGCTGTATTTGAAATGATGTTCAAACAAGTGTAGAAACTGCTGACTCTTCTAAAACTCCACCACAAATTTGCCATCAGAAAAAACTTATTTGTTTTATGTTGTAAAAGTAAATCAGAGGTAACAGATAATAGCTATTTGCCTCAGGTCTGTGACTGTCTGTCTCCATGTGTTGTGTGGTGTGTAGGTCTGTGACTGTCTGTCTCCATGTGTTGTGTGGTGTGTAGGTCTGTGACTGTCTGCCTCCATGTGGTGTGTAGGTCTGTGACTGTCTCCATGTGTTGTGTGGTGAATAGTATTATATATATTATTAATGATTTTTTTTATTCTTATGTGTTCATTATTTTGATTTTATTCTTTTTTATTTTTATTCTTTTGTTTTGCAACTTTTTGTGCATGACTATTGAGTGTCCCAGAAGAAAAATAAAAAAACAAGAAAACTGTTCATAATATATACCTCTTTGTTACATGTACTTGGTTACTTGGTTAATGCATGGATGTGCATGTTGAAACAAAATAGAACAACAAACAGTACAGATTTACACACACACAAAGCCAGTTGGAAAAAAATGTTGTACTGCAGGTATCTTTCAAATTTTTTTTCCTTGTGTTTCAAAGTTTGAGCTGGTGCAAATTGAAATACAAAAAGTGCCAGAGGAGTACAAAGCACCTTGGAAATAACTAGTGGCAGTTAACTTCAAACAACAATTTGCATGGCTGATCAACATTGTGCTAAGTGACTAACTGTGAGAACTGGTTTGCCTATGTGTCACTATATGATGTGTGTGGACTTGTGTGAAAAATTGAAATATACCTGCAGTACAGCATTTTTGCAAAACAAAAACTAAAAATAAAAGAAAGAATAAAATCAAAATAATGAACACATAAGAATAAAAAAATATTTTATAATATATATAATACTATTCACCACACAACACATGGAGACAGACAGTCACAGACCTACACACCACACAACACATGGAGACAGACAGTCACAGACCTACACACCACACGACACATGGAGACAGACAGTCACAGACCTACACACCACACAAAACATGGAGACAGACAGTCACAGAACTACACAACACATAGAGACAGTCACAGACCTACACACCACACAACACAAGGAGACAGTCAGTGAGTCACAGACCAGCTACACACCACACAACACAGGCCAGGGAGACAGTCACAGACACGCGATGCGGCAATTTACGTGTAAACACCTGTTGACCAGGGATTACGTATCACAACACCTGAATGATTTGCTGTGTATTTGCGGGTAGAAACATATCACAACAACGCTGTTACATTAGGCGCTCCACTTCGAGCACTGTGTAAGGCAAATGTACAACTACAACAGTGCCACGTGATTGTGTCTACGTTCAGCTAGTTTGCTGGGCGATTGCAGGCTTTTAACCAGCGAAGGCAATGATCTAGATGGTACATATACTTTCCCGGTTTCACAAATGGAATGAATTTGACGCCAACACAGCGTTCAGGGAATCTATCATCCGTTTAACTTTGTCCCCAAGCACAGCGCTTGTTACTCGGCATTCTGAAAGATGCCCGGGCTGGTCCCACAAACAAGGGAAGTAACTCCCAGAGCCTCGATATGTGCATGAGGTCCAACCAAGAGTAGTAGCTGTTTGTCTCCTTTGATCATCTCCTACATTATCCAGTCAATCGGTAAGTTGGATAGATGACTATGTTTTTGTGACAGTGGCATCTAAAGGTCAAGTAAGGTCATCACTGAAGCAAATCCCGAACGCGGTACGCCTTCCATGAAGAACACAACTTACCAGCCCCAAATTTTAAAAAGACCATTAACAACGCAAGGTAGGGAATCTTTGCTAGTGCTCCATTCAGTGGCGGAGAATGATCTAACACTTCCCTTTTCACATCCATGTAGTAAAATGTAGACAACATGTGTCAGTCTTACCGTTTTCCATGGGTTCGAGTTACGCCTATTGCAAAGACCTGCACCCACCAAAGACTCCGTCCGTAGCAGATATCAAGCGACAGCTGTCTGCCCGGTCCTCTCTCTTTGTCGATGACAGTATCCAGCCAACTCTGGCCAAGCTCTCTTCCAGTAGAGCTGCCATCAATACGGGAGCCTAATACCTCGTGGATTCCCGTGGAGCGGAAAAAATGATACACCCTCCCAACAGCCAAACAAAGAGATTAGTCTGCCACGAACTGTCTTTCGGCGGAGGTAGAGTGTGCGGGAGGGGGTTGAGATCAGGAAGCGGTAGGAAAGGGGGAAGGGGGAATTGTAGGGCGAGTAGGAAAATAGAATTGAGTGAGGACGGTTGTGGGGGTGGAGTGGGCATAACGTGGGAAAGCAAAAGGACACGGGGTAAAGCTCAAATAGCGACAAAAGAGACAAGAGGTGAAGTGGGCCGAAAAGAAATGGTATGGGGGGAGGAGGGGATCCGTACAGTCGGGTGGAAGGGTTGAGAGAGTTAGTGCAGTGGGGTTGGGTGGAACGGGGTTGGGTGGAACGGGGTTGAGTGGAACGGGGTGGGTCGGGGTGGGGTGGGGTCGGATGGGGTTGGGGGGTTGGGGTGGGTGTGGGTGGGGGGGTTGGAGTGGGGGTGGGTGGGGGTGGGGTGGGTAGGTGGCTTGGGGCGGGGTGGGGTGGGCTGGGGTAGGGTGGGCTGGGGTAGGATGGGGTGGTTGGGGGCAGACACACATAGGAGCAGAAGGTGTGAGTTGACAGTCAGCCTCGAGTTAATCTCAAACCGCTGTCTGGATTGACGTGCCTCTGGAAAACTACTGGAGCATGCATGACGATTGGTACCAGCCACTACAACAGTCCCTTTTCCACGGTTCACAGACTTCTGCGGTGACTCCATGAAACTGTCCTACTCAAACGCCTGCGTTGTTTTCTTCTTGCTTATGGTGAGTACCGTTTAAACTCAAACGATGATATATGCCTAGGTAGAAAAGAATTACAATAGCCAGCACCAAGCACTGACGCGGCAAAAGGGTAAGTCCATTTAAGAAGTGGGCGGCACATCTTTTATAATCCATTGAATAAAACTAATAAAAATGAGAAGCATACACAGTTTTAGATTAGATTTATATCAGACCCAGTATGATGCACCGGAATTTTTTAACGCAGATATTAGATGCAGTGGGATGCCACGGGGAAAAACATTTCTCCTTAGTATTCATATTTAATATACCTTTTTCATTATTTAAAAAGGTAATCCAGAAGTCCCCTGTAATACTAGCGGCGATATCTTCTGGAACAGAATGATGCCACAGTCTAGAGCATACTGTTTCACGAATAATAATTTCATATACCAGGATACAGACAACAACAAAACAGCAGCAGCAGCAGGAGGATAATGATGATGATGAAAATAATAATAATAGTAATGATGATGATGATGATGATGATGACGACGAAGGCGACGATGATGATGATGATGTGCAGCGCCCAGTAACCAGTTTAATTTAACTCCTCGGCAGGAGAGACACTGCGGGTGAAGCACCTTGCCCAAGGATGCAACTCTAGGATCTGCACGATTCGAACTCCGCTACCACCAGCTGCAAGCGACAGCGGGCGAGCGTTCTAACCACTGAACTAGAGCCAGTTAGAAAACACATATATAACAGTAGGTTTTACAACGAGAAGGGGACGCCACATCTTCAAGGTATGTAATTTTATTTCAAAAGGTGAGAGAGAGAGAGAGAGAGAGAGAGAGAGAGAGAGAGAGAGAGAGAGAGAGAGAGAGAGAGAGAGAGAGAGAGAGAAGATTCAATGAGGTTTAAAAAAATTTAACTATCGCGAGTACATCTTGGAAAGGCAAGAGATACACCCCATGAGAACAAGAAATATCGTAATAAAGAAGGGAATGTAGCGATAGAAGAAGGGGTTAAACCACGACAGGGAGAGCGTAATGACTTTAGAGAAGCAGTGAAAAGATTACTAGAACAAGCAAGCACGGAAGAAATATACAAATATTTTGGAAGCACTTATATAAGATAACGAAAGGGAATTAACAGGCTAGCAGAAGATATAAAACAAGAAAGATAGATGCAGGGGCTAAAAAACACATCATCAGAAATTCACAACCGCATCTATGCCAGATGAAGCTAAAGCAGGGACTGGAAGGAACCTCGGACTAACGAAAGATACCATGGATTTGGGAAGGAGAATGAAATGAATGAAAGACTTGACTGGCATCATATATAGCAGCAATTTGAAATTTAGGCAACTCAAATCTTAATTTTGGTTTTGTCCAGCCGAAATTGTATTTACGGTTTGGCCTGGCCAAACTTTAAATTAGACTAATCTAATTCAAAATTAATATCTTGAAAATCTTAGAAGACACATTTCTTTTTAAAAGTGGGGCATTTGAGTGAACAATTGTCAGAGTGTACATGAAAGGTGATCACACCTGTCATCAAGGGGTTTGGCATTTAATGGAATTAGTGTCACTTGAGGTGTGAAAAACGATCACACTTCTCGTAAAATAAGTGAATGTGTGTCAGATTAGACCTGTAAAGTCATTGTCTGTTTGTCTTTGTATCCAGTCAACATGGAGCAGAGACAATGCAATGTGGTCTATTGCCCGACCATTTAGCATCGAGCGAAAGGTCTGATTGTAATGTTTTGATCTCGCGATCACAAACTTGTCCATCAAGGGAAGCAACTCCATTGGGAGAAATTACATCCGGAGTTACCTCCCGGCCCTCGGCATCATGAGCTAGCTGCAATAAACACGTGCTACCGACACCGTCTCGTCAAATCCTTCCCATCACCTATCCTAAATGGTCACCGACCATAACACTGATCACAAGGTTTGCATGCTACCTGTTCAAAAGCGCAGGGTGCTTTTGACAAGAAGCGGATCGACTCCGAGCTGCCTGAGATGGAATAGTCACAAAGCACTGACCTGCAGGACCCCTGGCTACTGGCCAGACAACCTCCGACCCAACAACAACAGGCTAATCGTTCCTCGAGGCCGACGCTAACAGCTTCTTTCTGGCAGAGTTCTCAATCAACCGCTCACAAATTCATTATTACGGAAAGTGTCATCCACCCTGTCACTATGTCAAGGTAGGGAAAGATAATTAAGCTGAGGAAATAGCAAAGTGAATCGGATGTCGTCCCTCTTTATAGCTAGCCAGTCAAGACGAAAGGCATAGCTAGAGATTTAAAAAAAAAAGAGAACAACTCTTCGAAAACGTCCACTTTATGATCAAAATAAAATCTCAGATAGGCTCTGCGCTCTGAATCTATCTGAAATGATACCCCTGGAATTACGCTACCATCCAATGAGATGTTTGTTTTGTTACGCTCTTTGTTTTTTTTTCTCCTTTCTATTATATAAGTCAAGTTACCAAATAATGCTGTCGTCGATGAAATGCAATGTGACGTCCTCTCTCACAGTCTATAAGGACACTGCTCGTGAATGAAATCTTATGTTCTCCTAAAGGCTGTCGCACGCGGTGCAATAGAAACACGCTGTTTCTCATTCTCTGCTCTAGATTTTTTTCTTCTTCCGCAAACGGCGAAACTACTCAATCCTCTCAGCTACACGATTAGCCATACATATCACGTATCTCTGTCGGTGGTCCGAGTCGACTCGCATCGCGGATTCCGAGGTATATCTCTATTTAAATAATGTAGCGATTTAAATAAATTATTGATATGAGAGAGAGAGAGAGAGAGAGAGAGAGAGAGAGAGAGAGAGAGAGAGAGAGAGAGAGGGGGGGGGGGGGGGGGGGGGGGGGGACAGACACACAGACACACAGACAGACAGACACACAGACACACAGACAATCACACAGACACACAGGCACGCACGCACAAACACACACACACACACACACACACACACACACACGGACGGACGGACAGACAGACAGACATGGAACTGCCAGGTCGAGGTTGGGGACAAAGACTGTGGAAAGAAGCCAAATTATTAGAGGAATGCGAAAACATTGAAGGGAACAAATTAATTGAAAATATTAAAATAACAGAATCCAAACCCGAAATAGGCCTACCATTCTTCACACAACTGGAAGACAACAGAGAAAAAAGGGTTTAATCAGTGGAGAAGGAAGCTAATGAATTCTGAGACCGGAACTACGTTACACAAAAAAGAGGGCAACTCTGTTATAGAGCTGTCTTCATGCTCGAGTGGAAGATTTATATCGGACGATTACATCTATGATATGGCGGGTGCTGTTGGGCGTAGGAGTTTGGGGTGAGGGTGGGGATAGGGTTGGGGATGGGGGTTTGATGTGTGCATGTACAGTCAGATGAAACAAAACGCGTCACTCTGCTGAGAAGACGTGAGGTTAGAATCATGACATCAGAGCTCCGACTTAATGTCAGTTCATGACGTCAAACTGCGCTCCATTGAGCACGGGGACAGACACAGATACAGGGTTATCAAGTAACTCCCCAGTGTCACTACAAACGGGGACAATGATCGGCTGATAGGTTCTCAAAATCGATTTGTATCTGGACGTGTTCCAGAGACATATGTTGCCTGAGGCGGATGTCGTGGCGCGTGACACATGGGTACTTCGGTTTGTTTCTGCGTCTTAGCTTTCTTTGGGACCCAAATGAAACCACACACTATCTTTGCTTGCAGTCATTAATATAAGGTTATTGCAATCGCCGTGACTATGATGTTGTTGCGAAAGTATGTTGTCTGTTTGCTCAGCTCGGTTCACGTGCAAACGTTGAGGTTGGCTTCCCGACTATTTTGTACTCTTCTTTGCATTTGAAAGATTCCCGTGAATTATTCACGAATCCTGAGTTATTTCTTGGCAGTGGGCAGGTCATTAGGACCTGTACGGGAAAAGAGACGTCCCCGCCCTCCACGAATCTTCCGCTGCCTTGCGAATAGGTTAGGGATAACCGAAGGCTAAGGTGTTAACACGGCACCAATGGGCGAAGGACCTCCTCGATGTAGGTTACCGGCCAGGGTGAACTTTCTCAAAGGAACAAACCCACGAGTTCGTGACCAAGGCGAGTCACCGAGGGGGAGGATATCTGCTGTGGTCAGGCATGGAGAGGGATGGGCTCCGCCATGCGACACTTGCCCTAGACACACCACAAATGGCAAGTACAACCATTCAACCCATACCGGATCGGCCGTCGCTCGGGTTACCAAGGGCCGCGCCTTCTGCTGCACATCAGGGCGGAGGTGGAAAGTGTGCGACTGGTGTGACGAACAGTTAACTTCGTGCTAGAAACAACATCACTATTGGCACCTGGAATGTTAGAACACTGAGAGAGGCAGGAAAAGTAGAAGAACTTACACACGAGATGAACAGGTACCCATGGAACATCCTTGGTCTCTGTGAAACGCGATGGAAGAACATTGGCGAGACATCAACTCAAGAAGGCCACAAACTCTAATTCAGTGGTCGAGATGATAAACACGAGCAGGGCGTTGGGTTTCTCATTCACTAGGACAACGTGAACTGCGTCATGGGATGCCGGCCAATCTCCAGCCGGCTGATCACTATCCGCCTAAGGGCAACCCCCTTCAACATCACCATCATACAGGCGTATGCTCCAACCACATTGACGAAGACATAGAGGATTTCTACAAACAGCTGCAGGAAGTCATAGACCAGACTCCAAAGAAAGACATCCTTGTGGTGCAAGGCGACTGGAATGCCAAAGTAGGAGAAGATGCCTACAAGAACTGGAAAGGCACATGTGGACAACACTGCAACACCAAGTCCAACGAGAGGGGCTCGAGGCTCTTGGAATTTGCCAGTTATAATGACCTCATGCTGGCAAATACGTTTGGCTAGCACAAACCATCAAGAAGAATCACATGGCCCAGCCCCAGTGGAGAACACCATAACCAAATAGACTACATCATGGTGAAAAAGCGCTTCCGCTCCAGTGTAAACGTAACCAAGACACGGAGCTTTCCAGGGGCCGACATTGGAAGCGACCACGAGCTTGTTCTAATGACTTTCAAGCTACACCTGAAGAAAGCCAACAAACTGGGCCGCACAAGAATCAAATTCGACCTCGAAAGACTAAAAGATCCAGAGGTAGCAGAAGCCTTCCAAGCAACGATTGGAGGGAAATTAGCAGCGCTTACCATTCTAGACGCTGTCGACACATACATAGACACGTTGATTGACACCTTCAACACAGCGGTGTCTGAAACTGCCAGTGAGATCCTTGGCAAACACCGCTCAGTCAAAAAGCCCTGGGTCACAGCCGATGTACTCGATCTTTGCGACAAACGGAGAGACCTGAAGAAGAAAAAGAACGACACAGAAGGCGCAAAGCAGTACAAAGCAGTCAACCAAGAAATCAAGAAAAGCATGAAAAGGGCCAAGGAGAACTGGATTGAAGAACAGTGCCAGGAGATTGATGATAGCCTGAAGAACAGCAGCAAAAAAGCCTACCAGCTGGTAAAAGATCTGACCAGCACAAAGCAAGGGCGAACCACCACAATACAAGACAAAGACGGAAAGTGTCTGACGGAAGAACAAGACATCCTAAAGAGGTGGACAGATTACTGCTCAGAACTCTACAACTACAGAACCACGGGAGACCCAGAGGTACCGAATATCCCTCCAGCAACCAACAACGACGACCACCCCATCCTTCGTGTAGAAGTGGAAGCAGCAATGAAATCGCTGAAGAAGGGGAAGTCAGCAGGAGTGGACAACATCCCAGGAGAGCTGGTGCAGGCAGGAGGGGAAGAGATGATCAGTGCTTTACTGACCATCTGCAACAAGATCTGGCAGACGGGGGAGTGGCCCACACTGTGGACGCAGTCCCTCATCATCACCCTCCCCAAGAAAGGCAACTTACAGCTATGCCAGAACTACAGAACTATCAGCCTCATCAGCCACCCGAGCAAAATCATGCTGAAGATCTTACTGAACAGATTGAAACCACATGCAGAAAAGATCATCGCTGAAGAACAGGCAGGCTTCAGACAAGGGCGCAGTACAACGGAGCAGATCTTCAACCTCAGGATAATATGCGAGAGGAACCCACAACACCAACAGGACCTCTACCACGTCTTCGTGGACTTTAAGAAGGCTTTCGACAGGGTATGGCATGCAGCACTGTGGGCTACCATGAGGCTGTACAACATCAACACCAACCTGATCAGAGTCATAGAACACCTGAATGACAATGCCACAAGTGCCGTATACTTCAACAGCAGCATTGAGGACTGGTTCAGAACCACAGTCGGAGTGAGACAAGGCTGTTTGCT
>JAWQFJ010033765.1:62500-85000 GCA_034096865.1 Theodoxus fluviatilis
GGGGCTCTTTAGCCCCCCTCCATCGCGTTGACCTTGGGGAGGAAAGTCAAGTAAAGGTGGCTGTGGGAATGGAGGCAGGAACGGCACGGACCATTCTGACCCTGCCTTTCTCGCCGACTGGGGGGTAGCCTGGACACCTTTACCTTATACACACACATACGCAACTCGCAGACCCTTCTGTTGATCGCTTCTGTTCGTGTCAGTCGACATCATACACCACACATTGGCTTTGATCCAAAATTTCATTGTCATCCAGTAACAGCTCAGGAATCAGCACTTACGGGTGTAGGACCGTGGCTGATGACGGTCTTTTGTGTCGTGTCCCTGCCGCTACCTGTATCAAATTAAGGTGTAGATCACACCACCACAGCCCCCATTGTTCCTTGCTTGGGATGGGCGACAGAGAGCTTCCCTGCAGTTTTATGAGTCCCATGTCCGGGGACGCGGTAACCTGTTTGCCCGAATGAGACAATAGTTGGTGCGTGTGTTGTGGAGACCACGATGTTCTGGTCTGATAACCCCTATCGAATTCCTCATTACCCCATGCTACATTAGTCTTCGATTCGCCATTAATTGGATCCCTCATGAATGACACAGGGATAACATTTCATTCTTCTGTGCTGCTGAAATAATGCAGTTTGTGGTGGGGTGGTGTCGTCTAGACCAGCTATAGTCTCGACTTGTTCTTCAGACCTGTAGTTTGTAACAGTTCTGTGCGTTTAATACACGTTAAATGCGTTGATTACGCCATTGACTTTGTAGGAATGTGTAATATAAAGTTCTTGCTCATCGAAAGATAATTTTTACATCTGCCCGATGCTTGAAAATACAAGTGTGCTGCGACAGTTTGACTTTTTGTTTTTACTTAACTAATGTTACGAACCGTTGAGCTTCAACCACTCGTAATTTCATAGGCATGCTTCTTTCGTGAACAACAAGCGCAGCAGATAGCTTTAGAATTGTGTGCCTGAGTTAATATTGTGAACGTCGAGTTTCTCTCTACACACGTCTTCTGATGTTGTACGTTGTACATGGTGCGCGACTTAACAATGACACACTTTGAGTTAGGTCTTTATGTGTGACCGTGTCAGCCTGCTTACCTGACTGCCTTTGTATCTGTTTGTCTTTGTCTGTGTCTGTGTGCGTATGTGTGTATTTGTGTCTCTGTCTCTGCTTTGCCCACGATGTCGCGATTTCATATGTTACCTGTATTACTTCAGGGGGAAAGTGTTGAAAAAATACGTTCATCTGAATGCTTTCGTAGCAAACAGTACATATCAGAAGCGATGGCTTCCCTTTTCTACCAGTAGAATTGTGCAGCACATTTGAACATTTTTTTTTTAATTGGTGCTATATGAATATTTGAATATGTCTACCTACTGATGTACTTACTCATCTCGTGACTTGCGCTAAACTTTGATTATACTTAGGGAGGTTTGCGCAGATTGTCAACCTCACTCTCTCTTCCCTGCCCCATCTGCATCCAGTGGTATGGTGGTGCCATGGACAACTGGAGACAGGTCGGTATGCTGTGGATGGCCAAAGCGTCTTGTGTGTCTCGCAATGCACTTTACCTACCTATCTGCCTGCCTGCCTGCCTGCCTACCCACCCACTTTACTACCTACTTACCTACCTATCTATCTACCTACCTCCCATCGACCCACCCGCCCACCCACCCACCTATCCACCTACCTACCTATCTACCTACCTACATAACTACCCACCCACCTACGTACCTTCCTACCCACCTACCTACCTATCGACCTACCTACCTATCTGCTCGCCTGGCTACCTATCTACCTTCCAGCCTACCTATCTACTTACCTATTTACATACCTACCTATATACATACATGATTATATGGCTACCTGTCTGCCTGCCTGATTGCCTGCCTAATCATCTACTTACCTTCCTAACCTCCAACCTCGGCAATTCCAGTAGCACAGTCGGTAAAAGGAGCGATCGCAGTTGCGATAGGTATTTCAAGAGTTGCTTCCCTTGCACCCAGACGCAAAACACTGGGTGGTCCGTCTGCTCACGCTTCGACGGTCACACTCCACGGATGAACATTTTGAACGCGTGGTCACCTTGTACCAGAAACTTGATAAAAATTCCCACGTGTACTATTACAAAAATCCACTTTCTTTTAGTCCTGTGGGAGGAGGAATGGACATGATTGAAGCGGTGAGACGAGGTGAAGAAAAGGAGAGAAATACAGCATATTTTTTCTTGAATACGAGTGTATGTATAAACAATCATTCCTTTCCGACGAGGGGGAAAACATTTTTTTGCAACTTAAACACAAACAAGATATTGATTGTCTTAATTTTTAACGTCATTTCGTGGCATCTTATGTGATGAAATACTTAAGATATATATACCGTTTAAGTAAATTCCTTGGACTGCAGGCGACGCGTAAAGTAGAACCCAAATGTCAACATTGACATTTTACGCTGTACAGTTCAGTTGTGTGTTTGTATTACGCCTAAAGAAGACTTTTAAGTCGAAAATTTGCGTGTGTGCTCGCCTTGTGTTAAAGCGACTTTCATTTACCGCCGGTGTTTGGGTTCTACCGTTTAAGTATTTCAGACACATCTCCAGCTCGTCTGAGAAGAATTATGCAATCCTGGGTCATCTCAGACGTGAAATGGATCATTGGAAATTCTCCGTACACGCCAACGACTGATAAAAATCTGATGTTCTGTGTAAAAGTTACACTGACATTTTATCAGCAATTGATTTCTGTTTATTCACTTGATGACAGTAAAGGGACACTGACATTTTATCAGCAATTGATTTCTGTTTATTCACTTGATGACAGTAAAGGGACACTGACATTTTATCAGCAATTGATTTCTGTTTATTCACTTGATGACAGTAAAGAGACACTGACATTTTATCAGCAATTGATTTCTGTTTATTCACTTGATGACAGTAAATGGACACTGACATTTTATCAGCAATTGATTTCTGTTTATTCACTTGATGACAGTAAAGGGACACTGACATTTTATCAGCAATTGATTTCTGTTTATTCACTTGATGACAGTAAAGAGACACTGACATTTTATCAGCAATTAATTTCTGTTTATTCACTTGATGACAGTAAAGGGACACTGACATTTTATCAGCAATTGATTTCTGTTTATTCACTTGATGACAGTAAAGGGACACTGAAATTTTATCAGCAATTGATTTCTGTTTATTCACTTGATGACAGTAAAAAGACACTGACATTTTATCAGCAATTGATTTCTGTTTATTCACTTGATGACAGTAAAGGGACACTGACATTTTATCAGCAATTGATTTCTGTTTATTCACTTGATGACAGTAAAGGGACACATTCGAAAGTACATGACTGGGAACGAAAATATTCAGTCTAATCCGCTGACATGTTGGCCATGTCATACCAGCTCACTTCACAGGTGTGGGTCAACAGACAGATAATGGCCGACGACAGCCTTCAAGCTGTCCTCCACTCTGGTCTTCGTGATGTTGTCTTTCTCTAGCAAGCTGGAGCGCCGCTGGACAAACCCCAGTTCATTAGACTCGCTATAACTCTCATTAGGGTCATCGGTGAACTGAACCGGACAGTAGTCTTGGCTATGCACTCGTCCATTTCTTCATCCGACGTAAACAGAAGGAAGAAATGACTCTTGCAAAGATTCTCCCAGGCGCTTCTGTCCAATGAAAAAAGAAAAGTTTAAAAGTTCATCGAGTGAATTACATGAGAGCAGTTTTTCAGAAGATTCTTTCAACGAATTACTTTGGTTCTTTTCCCCCTTAAACGTGTACTTACAAAAGGTATTTGATGCACAACTTAAGCATTCCAAACTGAAGAAGGTCTACGCCCGAAAAGTTTTTTCTCATCCTAACCCAGCGAATCCAACACCTCCCAGTGATCTTTGTGATCATATTTTCTGTTGTCTTCAGCAATCCGGCGGTTAAATCCTTTACCAATGTGTTCGCATCCCATAGTCCCATGTCGGGACTCTAGTTAATCAAGTGATTAAAGCCCCGGTCTCAGTGCACTTGCGGATGCAAAGAGGATGTAAAACGTAAAAAAATCTTGCCATCCGTTGGAAACCGTTATGCATCCGTTGTGTACTCATTGCATTCGTGTTTCATACGCTCTATCCATTGAGCATCCGTCCACTGTGATTTCATCCGCGCAAAATGTTTTGAGCTGCTCAAAACTTTTAGAACGGATGAACGTACGATGTAAATCCGCGACACATACGAGCAGCAAACGTACTATGTTCGTAAACATCCGTTAAACGTCCGCTGTATCCTCTCTGCATCCTCTGGGGATCCTCACGACTCGCATCCGCTGCAGGTGAAAACGGAAAGAGAAAGAAAAGATAAGGTACATGGAACGTCTATACATTGTTAGTAGCACGGAAATAGAAAGGATGTAAGCGTATGCATCTCGAATATAAAGTATTCTAAACAGACACAACGTTTGTATCTGGGATGTATCTCGTATATTTAGGATGTCCAGAGTATTTAGAAGGAAAAATTGCGGACTCCCGATATTTTGTATAAAATGGAGGAGAAAATCATCTGGATCTCAGTATGGATCGGGCAGCTGTGGTGTACAGACCTCATCACCCTCGGTCTTGGTCTTCAGCATCATAATTTGTTCTCCACCATGGATGATCAAAGAGTCCATCTGATAGCTGCGCTCATTCAACAGCAGAACCACAACCTGTTCACACTTGTGGAAAGGGCCCTCTTTGCCCATCAATAAAAAATAATAAAATATAAAGAGCAAACTGTGGCCAACTGATCCCATGCCAGACTGTGTTGGTGGACCATCGTATGCTGCTATGGTTACCAACACTTTATTAAGTAAACAAAACATTTCTAAAAGTGAACAGTGCTGTTTATTATGCCTTAACCTTCGTATTCTTTCAAAGTGTGTACCAACACTTTATTAAGTAAACAAAACATTTCTAAAAGTGAACAATGCTGTTTATTATGCCTTAACCTTCGTATTCTTTCAAAGTGTGTACCAACACTTTATTAAGTAAACAAAACATTTCTAAAAGTAAACAATGCTGTTTATTATGCCTTAACCTTCGTATTCTTTCAAAGTGTGTACCAACACTTTATTAAGTAAACAAAACATTTCTAAAAGTAAACAATGCCGGTTATTGTATTCTTTCAAACTGTGTACTAACACTAAACAAAACACGTTTAAATGTAAACAATGCTGTTTATTATAGCGTAGGGCCCTACCAGATGAAACACACACACACACACATATATATATATATATATATATATATATATATATATATATATATATATGTATATATACATAAACAGCTACAATCAGTATACAAACCATTAGAGGTAGCATCATGCTCCCAAGTGTTCACAACATGTGTTCACAATCACAACTCAACATCAGTCTCTGCAAGTGTTTACATCGCAGTCTGTTGAAGGAAGGCAGCGACCACATCCGGAGCTGTGTCATCTTGGGCTTTTACTGTGGCTGTGGCTTGAGTACTGGTGTGACGCGGCAGTGGGGTGCTTGTCCTCAATGGTACAGCAGGTTGTGGTGTGGTCAGGACGCCAAAGTTGGTCTCCGAGAGTTGACTCAGTCCCGTGATGTTGAGCGACCCCTCTGGGCTGTAGGAAGGGTTGGGATGAGTGTGTTTGGGCTGTGTGGTCTGCAACTGGGCGAGGAGTGGCATCTGTGGCGTCCGAAGAACATGGGCTTGGACTGGGTAGTTCTGGTTCTGCTGTGGGAAGTGCTGGTAGTCGTAGCCTTGGTAGGTGAGAGGCTGTTGAAAGCCGTGGAAGGGCTGTGACGTCACCTGGGGTGCAGACCAGGACTGGAGAGGACGAGCTTCAGTAGAGCCTTGAGGGTTATGGAGAAGTGCTGTGATGTTCTTCTTCATCATCTGGTATTCGGCCTCTGGCAGGTCCCTCAGGGTCTGGCTTACGTAGGTGATAAAGGGCTGCCGGGTCGAGGATGCCCTGTCTAAGTCGACCAGTTGAGAGAGAAGTTCTGTGGTGGTCTTCATTGTGTCCCTGATCTCCAGCAGCACACTGTCGTCCTGGCCCTCCAGTCTGCCTCTCTGCCTGCGTCCTCTGGAGCTGGTGCTGGAGCCGGAGGTGTGGGTTGCTTGGCCTATGATGGTTGCCGCTTGTTCCTCCATTTGTGAGAGCAGGGCGTCAGCCTCTACAGCATCCTCAACTGTCGAAGGGGTGTCTGCTGGGGGGCCCTCTGAAGACACCAGTCCGGACAGGGCAGGTGGCGCCTGGCTTGAAGATGCCTGGCTGTCTGTGGGCTGGCTGAGGGAGAGGGGTATCAGCGGGGCTGCTCCTCTGTGGCGGATCTCACCCTCCAGGAAACTGCATTTGGCCATGACGTACTTCTCCCGGTCAGTGAGCTTGCCGGCGGCCTGCCCAGATTTCTTGAGGTGTAGCTTCCCATACCAGCAGTGCATGTGCTTCCACCATCCTTGAAGTACTTCTGCAGTGTACCTCAGGTTCTCTTCCTTGTCTCTCCAAGCTGCTTGTTTCTTCTTGGTGTCCCGATACAGTCTGTGGCCCTTTCTCCAAAGGTACTCGTTCTCCCTCAGCCATTCCAGCACATCGTCCTCATGCTCTTCGGAAACAGTGTACCGTTTCCTCTCTCCCTTCTTCTTCCCTTGCCTCTTCATCCCTCTCACTGGAGCTTGTTCAGTATCTTCAGGGGCTTCAGCGGGGCCTTCATGTGCTTGAACATCAGGGCCTTCAGTACCTTGTTCAGAGCCTTCTCGGTCTTGAGCATCAGGGCCTTCAGGTTCTTGAACAAAAGGACCTTCAGCAGCAGGACTTTGAGGGACTTGAATGCTTTGGGGCTGGTCCACCACAGCAGCAGCAGCTTTACCATCAGAGTAGGTGTCAGGGGAGGGGGTTGTGGTTCTGGCCTTTTTCACCTTGCCAGGGCTTGATCGAGTAGGCAGGGACTTCTGTTTCTTGCCTGATTGACGCACCATGGTTTTGATAAAATATATCGATGTAGCCGCCAGCACGTCTTTCCGCTGTATGCTGACTGCGTGCGTGTTGCATTCTTTTATAACCACGGAGCTGACGCAATTCATACCCCCCGCATGCGCAGTGAACGGTTTGTATCTGATATTCATCCGCGCGGCCTCCCCTTTGTTACCGTTAGGCGTACGTGATGCATCCGCTTCATCCGCTATGCATCCGCTCTTTCCGCTATGCGTCTGCTTCGCCATTATCCCCGGTTACCCCTTCGGAGCTGTCATCCACTTTCATCCTCTAGACATCCTATGAACATCCGTTTAGCATCCCCGCCACATACTACCCACTTCCGTTCTTTTCCGTTCTGTTTTCGCTAATGTTCGGCAATTTTGTCCATTTTTGGAGCGGATGAAACCGGATGAAGCTTTTGCTCGTCCGCTGTGTCCTTTGTGCATACGTTTTGTGTCCATCGGCCACTGAGACCGGGCCTTTAGGCTCTCGCTGGCAGTCGCTTTGGGCTGGCGTGTGTGACGCTGGAAGCTGCATGGATCCTAGAATGGCAAAGATGCACAAGGAGCTCAACTCTCCTTCCTTCTCCCCAACCAGAAGTAACAGAGAGTATATGTGAGGACACTGAAGGCTCACTACAGTCAAAGATGCTACAGTGCCACTCAACTTTGATGCAGCTGTAAGCCAGCATCGGATTGGACTGTTCCCACGGGAGTAGATATAGCGATGGCACCTGACTGCTCGTCCTGTCTATCACGGTGTTGAAGGTCTGTTACTGGTGAGGGGCGAATTAAGTGCCCCACAAATCAGAGGATAAAGTGTAAAATGGTTGAATCCCAGCTAAGGCGATTTCTCCCAATATGAAATCAGGAAATTCATATTTACCCTCTATGACACTAAAATTGAAAGAAAGCACCCAAGGGCATTCAGCTGTACAGTCAGTTTACTGGCAACGTTTCGCTCAGAGAGCTTTGTCAAGCCTACACCACAGCGGTGACCACGTGAATATATTTTGTGGGTAAGGATGGACATGGGCAGTACTGACATGCGAGCTCCAAACTCCCAGCAGCCAAGGACTCCAGCCGATGAGAGGACATGAAACAGGAGGTTATGTTTTTCGGTCGGTTAGTTCCTGAGTTCATTAATTTGTTAGTTATTCGGTAAAATAAGTTTCTAAAAATTCCAAACCGATTCTGATGAATTAGGTGCAAGATCAGGGGTTCACCCAAGGAACAATCCATTAAAAATAGGAGGTTGTCAGTTATCTCTTTTTGAAAATACAACCACAACGAAAATTTCACCGCCTAGTTTTCTATGCGAATGTGCGAGTCCAATCTTGGCCAGTACGGTAAAGGAAACTGTGAGGATTGTTTCCTTCACGACCGTCGTACTGGCACTGATATATGTGCACCTCTTTGGATACATGCCATTATGGGTGAGCTGCACCCCTCTCAGATGGCAATTAACGTCTTGAGCGATTACAGGGCTCTTGGAGAGTTCACCAAGCACTCCAAAGGTCGACAGCTTCGTGCTACAGGCGTGCAGTGGTAGGCATGTCAATGACCTTCCAACACGTTACGTTGTGTCATGGCGACCTTGGATGACGTCAAATCTCTGACTAGTAGACTGTGCATGCATGCATGCATGGGTGTGTACACGCGTTTGCATGCATGTGCATGTCCTTACACGGGCGCATGTTTGTATACTATGAAAAGAGCGTTGGTCTTCGCTCGGTGGCTGTCGTCTAAGATGGGGATGCTTGAGGAAAATAGTACGTCAACATGGTCGGCTTCAACCGAAACCTATCCGCTATTTTGGCTGACATCTCTTCAAGTAGAATTCACATGACTTTGCATCACTGATTTTAGAGTTACTTTGGACAGTTATCGCTTACCGAAAGCAAATCACAATTAAACTACATTTACAATACATCCTTAGTAAGTACCAGGCAGACATAAAACCAAATCCGCTCAGATCTATTTCTATACAAACTCCTTTCACTTGTTAGGAGCTGCAGGTGCGCATATCTCGCACTCAGGATCGAGTCAATCAGCAATCACGCCCAAGGCACACTCAACCATTCACCCACAGGCTGGCGTAACACGACACCGTCACCTTCCAACAATCTTCGCCGCCACTCGCTTTCATTCAGCCAGAGCTGTGGCTTTCCTAGAGTCTCTCCACTCTAACAAACTGGGTCTATATCTCACCGTAACGGCGGCCTGGAGAAGATTTGTCGGCAAATACCATTATTACTTCGTTGACTCGGTGTCGATCTCGACCTGTGACAAGAATGGGGAGTGGAGAGTCGGGGTCCCACCGACAGAGACCGCTGGGGGAAGGCATGCTACGGAAGCGCGAAGCCTCCATAGGTGCGGAAAATGGCACAGACATGAATGATTGGTGAAAAAATCAATGGTTTCCGTTACAGCGTTGTTTCCACCAATGACAAATTTACTGCTACGTGTTTCTGTTGCAGCACAGGAAAAGCAACGGGCAAAGCGATGCATTCGCACAATCTAACCGCATATTTTCAAACACATTCTGATTTGCCACATTCAGCTTGACAGAAGACGTCTAGTACTGCTGGCACTATGATAATATATGAACAGGCGGAACACCAGATACCGGAGCCCTACAGCCGAGTAGTAGAGGAAGCAGGCAGGACCTGCGTAATGATGCACGCCCGGCGTGCAATAGATCAAGACAACAGAGGCGCACCTGCAGCTATAACCAGCTGTGCCCCCCAAGAGCGTCACGAAGTTTGAAAGGCCGAAACGCTTGTTGACGGGGGCTCTTCCTCTGAAAATCGTCAGTTCCCTCGCTCCAATGGGAGTTTCTTGCCACTAAAGAAAAAGTGCTGAGGTTTTTCCTAAGCAAAATAGCTATGAAACTATGTTAGGAGTGCACGTCTTGTTTGAAATATAGTTTTTGTTGTTGTTGTTGTTGTTGTTGTTGAGAAGAGTAAAAATTTGTGTTTGAAGCCGATTTGTGAGCTCGCTGTCGGCACTGAACGAGAGGAGGTCACGTGACGAGGACTTTGTGACGTAGTACGTTCGAAGTGGAACGTAGTACGCAAGTGTCTAGCTGTCAATTGCTTGGAAAGTACTGCGGTAGTCGGTATTTTCACGTATGCCGTTGTCTTCGAGAAAATAATCTCGAATTTTGTATACAAAAAATACTCTTATAAGGATATGCATACAATGGACAATCGAATAACATCAAATTGTGTTAAAGAATACGTCCAGCAGTTTCTTTCCGATATATTTTCAAAATTTCATTCTTCATGTATAAAGTCAAATTCGTTGTCTTTTAACAGAGTTTGAAGACCATAAAGTGTACAAAGATTTAAAATCAACACAAATAAATGTTCACTTTCATTTATTTTGTGACAAGACACTTCTTATTTACGCGCAAATTCCAGCCATCACATGATGATCCAAAGAATTTGATTTATAGCAAACATGATTTGAGCCCATAGTCGAAGAATATTTTGCATTGCATAATCTTTTGGACTAATGGTAAATGTATTTATGAAATGCGGAAATTTGAATAATTTTGGTCTTTGAGGAGGGATAGGCTAATGCACTATGTGAGAAGTGCTTTCCTGACCCGTATATAAAATGTTTACCGTAATCATGTGTGTCTTCATGAGATTCATTTTCCCCTGTTTTTTTGTTGGTCAAATGCTGAAAATCTCAGCGGTTGATTGGAGCTGTACCATAACAATTTTCCAGCAGCATTGTGCTTCCCTTCAAAATATGCCACAAAAGTCTTTCACACTTTTCACAGATGAAACACACTTACCCCCCCCCCCAAAAAAAAAAAATAATAATAATAAATAAATAAATAAATAAATAAAATAAAAAATAAATAAATAAATAAATAAATCCACAATTATGAGTTTATTTTTTCGTCCCCTCCACTGCAAACCAAAACTCAGGTCATGCCCGGATGTGGCTGCAGAAACCCGGGGTGCCCCGTGGAAGCCATCTTGGTTCTGCTTCGGGCTACCATACAAATCTCCGTTTCCACAATTGCACCGCGCGACTGTTGGCGCCTTGATTACAATCGCGCTGGGCTCGAGTGCGCACAGGGAGGCCAGGAACTGGTCCCAGACCAGACTGGAGCAAGCAAGGACAGTCACTCCACCCATAAGGCTCACCTGGAATATGCTAACACGCTCTCAGAACTCGGACACGCATTTCAGAAGAGCGAGAAACAAGATCCCTGCAGGTGTGTCGAGGTGACGTAGGTCGCAGATTTCTCTCCTGGATCCGCGCTGCCATAAACCCCCCTGGATGACTGCTGGTCTACGGTGAGTCCTGCTAGAAAGTCGACACCTGCTCCCGTGTAGCGACGGGAGTTGCGTGGTGCCCGTGTGTGGCTAGGGGTTATCACTGAGCCGGGCGGATCACGTTTGCCGCTCCGTGACAAGTGGAATAGAGGCATTTCGGTAGTGCCACTGTGCAAGTGCCTGACAACAGCAGATAGGTAGCACTCGTTTTTACATCAAAGTAAACATACTACTGTTAATGTTACTTACATGTCTCTCTCTCTCTCTCTCTCTCTCTCTCTCTCTCTCTCTCTCTCTCTCTCTCTCTCTCTCTCTCCCTCTCTATCTCTCTCTCTCTCTCATTAGCTATTGTGCTTTTTTTCTTATCTATCCATGTTTTCATTTCTTTATGAGCAAGGACAATTTGTAAGATAGGCAGAAATGCCTAAAATTTCATCCTTAATAAATAAAGAATCAATCAATCAATCAATCAATCAATCAATCTCCCCCCCCCCCCCCCTCCCTCCCTTCATCATGTGTTAGTGCGTTTTTTATTGATTCGTTTAGTGCACTTTTCTTTTGTGTTTCTCTCTCTCTCCGTCCGTCCGTCCGTCCGTCTATATGTCTGTCTGTCTGTCAGTCTGTCTGTCTGTCTGTCTGTCTGTCTGTCTGTCTGTCTGTCTGTCTGTCTGTCTGTCTGTCTGTCTGTCTGTCTGTCTGTCCGCCTGTCTGTCTGTCTGTCTGTCTGTCTGACTGTGAGCACGGGTGTGCGTTTGAGTGTATGCATTTACATCTGTCTATCCGTCTGCAGGTCTATCCGTCTGCCTTACTTCAATACTTGCTTGCCTGCCTGCGTGTCTGCCTAGCTGCCTGCCTGCCTGCCTGCCTGCCTGTCTGACTGTCTGTCTGTCTGTCTGTCTGTCTGTCTGTCTGTCTGTCTGTCTGTCTGTCTGTCTGTCTGTCTGTCTGTCTGTCTGTCTGTCTGTCTGTCTGTCTGCCTGTCTACCTCTGTGTGCATGCTTGTGTGTGTGTGTGTTTGTATGTCCGTCTTTGTCTCTTTGTGTCTGTTTCTCTCTGTGTGAGACTGTCGTGTGTGTGTGTGTGTGTGTGTGTGTGTGCGTGTGTGTGTGCGTGCGTGCGCGCGCGCCCAGATAGAGGTAAAAAGTTTAAGTAACGTGTCCTGAGGTTTTCCGACTTGTCAATTTGATTAGTTGACCACCTAACCTATTATACGGGTAATACAAATGGTCGACTTCAATCATTTCGGTTCATCCTTGTACTACAGATCACCATTTGTCGTCCATTCCGTGCTACTTGATTAGTGATGTTCGTTTGTGTAATTTACACCTGAAAAGAGTAACACCTTTACATGCATTAAGTATTTAGTTCAAAGGTTAAACCTTGACGTTTTTGTCAGGTATTGTCGGTGACCCATAAAGACATCTAACGCTATAAAATTCCGCGACGACACTTCTGTTCTGTCAGTTTCCTGTTCAGCTCGATCGGCCCTTTCAAATCGTCGTTTCGGCAAATTTGAAGGCGATCAGGAAACTCCCAGTCAATCCAATCATGTCATGTGATAAGTTTCGCCCATACTCCCGACGGCAGATCGTATCTTGCTATCCTGACGCAGTCTCTAACTTAGGACTCCAAAGCGGTTTTCAATGAATGGACGACGGCCTCACGACCTCGGGCTCGGAATGGAGATCAAGGCGTGCCAAATCTCGCGGGGAGCTGAGCTAAGCGAATGTAAAATTGGATCGGTTTAACACCCTCCTCCCCCACACAAACCCCCACCCAAACCCCCACCCACCCCAAAAAGTTTTATTTTCTAATCTAAGGTGCTGTATAATTTCCTCAGTAAAATTAACCACGTTTTAGGTAGAGACGAAAACATTTACTTACTGCCGGGTTCGCTTTTGTTTGAGTTGTTTTTTTCGCCCGAATCTCAACTGGAAAATGCTGGAAGGAACATCAGATGGTCAACGAGAAACTGGACTTAGTACGCACAGTGAATTAAACTATTCTAATATGACAAGTTGTTGCAGCTTATAAACACCACCTTCTTGTATATCCATGTTAAATATCTCAGCATGACAAAGGCACGTACTAACAAGGCGAAAAGAAAAGTGCAAGTAGTATTCATCAATAGCATTACGAATAATGTGTGTCATCTGTGGTTCCGTTAAAACAGAGCATCAGACAATCACTTCGCGACTTCGCCCTTTAAACAAAGTGCAAATAAACACCAGAGACACTGCATCAGACAACCTATCAAGGAAAATGCGTGTAATATGTCCCATCCTTAAGAACTGCGAAACGATGAGCTCATCTTTTCTTATTTAAAGCACGTTTTCGCGATTTCGCTTCGAACCACTAATCTGTACCTATTTGTTATTGAAAGAGCATTTCCCCTTGTGGGTTGGGGGTACGACTTGATCCAACGCGTCGCCCATGGCGATTCGTAAGAGACCAAAAACTATGGACATAAATAATGGATTTGTTGTAACTCTGACCTGCTCTAGTGAGTTTCGTAACTAATGGCTTACATAATATATATCCTACAAAGGCTGATAGGCTGTAAACCTCCATCCATCCATGAAAGAGTATTCTGCAGTGTATCTAAAAAAAGATCGAAAGCAATAATCTCTCAGGATTACGTGAGGGGATAAACCCAGTGTTGTGTTCCGAGCGTTGTACTTCTTCAATCAATTAAGACTGGAGGCTTGTTAGTATTTCAACTTTGAGAATTTACTACTTCTTCTTACAGTTTAATTCCGCGTGCGTAGGACTCGACATATGGCGCCCGACAATTTTCCCGGCGCATGCGCGCATAATGCGTAGACAAAACCAAGTGATAAACTCGTAGGCGAAACCAAGTGATAAACATGATAACACGACATCTTCCCCTCTTTGAGATTTTGCAAAAATCAGCCCAGTGGCTAGTTATTCATTAGAGTCTGTGATAACCGAGAAGGGAGATAAATTCACTTTAAAAGTTAAAAGTTCAGATCAATGTGTCCTGCATTCCAATAATGTTAAAAAAAATTGTTAGTTATCCTGGAAGCGGATTGGTCTGGTAACAATGCGGCGGCTGCGGGTCATCGTCACGGCTGGACTGCTGTTGCCCTCGGGAGGTCGGACTGGAGGTAGACCACCACTGGCAGTGTCGGAACTGTTGACATCTGGCGGGCGTTGACCGACTTGGACGATGGACTTGCCCTGTCTCGGACTGGTACCTGACTCTGAATTGTGACTGTCAGAGTCGTTGCAGCTGGGACGTGCTGCATTGTAGCTGGGACTGCCACAATCTCTATGCTGGTCTCTGGATATAGGGACAGGGATAGCGTGACTGGACAGGGACAGGCGCTTGTGGACCGTGCTGGGGTTAGGACGGGACCGCTCAGGCTGAGGACTGTGGAACAGCCTGAGATGACGACGATTTCGCCGGAAGTTCTTGCCGTTAGGCGTTTGTACCACATAGGATCTTGGTGCACACTGCTGTTGGACGATGGCTGGACTTCCCCACTTCTTCTCGTTGTCCAGCTTCTGGAGAACTGGGTCACCTGGCGAAAGTTCTCCCAGTGGACGGACTCCGTGGTGTCTGTCAAATACTTTCTTGTATGCTGCTTTGTGTTCTCTATCCTTGTCAGCCACAGACTTCCTTTCATAACTTGGCGCAAGGTTTTCAGGCAGGGTTGGGAGTGTTGTACGAAGCTTTCGGCCGAATGCTAGCTCGGCTGGACTCTTGCCTGTCGCTGCGATAGGAGTGGCTCTGTGGGCGAGTAGTGCTATCATTGGCTCCTTCTGGCCCAGAATCTTCTTGGCTTCTTGTACAGCTCTCTCAGCTTCGCCGTTTGCTTGCGGGTAGTGCGGGGATGTGGTGATGTGTTCAAAGCCCCAACGCTGTGAAAACTGCTTGAACTCTGATGATGTGAACTGACGGCCATTGTCAGTAATGAGTGTTTCTGGAATCCCGTGACGAGCAAACATGTTGGACATCCGTCCGATGACTTCTGAAGAGGTGATGTTTCTGAGGTAGGCTATCTCGAGGTATCTTGAGAAGTAGTCTATCAGTACAAGGTACTGCTTTCCCTTGAGTTCACAAAGATCAGCTGCACACTTCTGGAATGGCCTATCTGGTAGTTCTGTTGCGATGAGTGGTTCTTTTCGCTGAGCAGCCTGTTTCTCTTGACAGTGCTTGCAGTTGCGGACGATTTGCTTGATGCGCGTGCCGACTCCTGGCCACCAGCACGCTGCGTTCGCTCTCTCACGGCACTTTACGATGCCGAGATGACCGTCATGGATCCTTGCTAGGATTTCATCTCTCATGGACGCTGGTATCACGATGCGGCTGCCTCTGGTGAGCAGGCCGTTGTTCTCGCTGAGTTCGCCGCGGACTTCGAAGAGATCACGCAGTCCTTCCTCAACATCTGACGCGTACACTGGCCATCCTTCTCGCACGTAGTGTAATGCTGCTTGGATCAAACTGTCTTTCTTGGTTTCTTCTGCCAGTTCTTTCAGCTTCTTGTCCGGCATGTGGTAGGACCAGGACAGGTTCACGCTGTCGACGTAGTCTGCCACGTCTTCGATGAGTAGCTCCACTCTGCTCACATCTTCTTCTTTGTACTTCTGTGGGCTGCGAGAAAGAGTGTCTGCCACGACGAGCTGCTTTCCCGGCACGTACTCTGCGATGGGGTTGAATCTCATGAGTCGCATGAGCATTCTCTGGCATCTGACTGGGGTGTCCTCAAGGTTCTTGTAGTTGATGATGGGGACGAGAGGCTTGTGATCAGTCTCTAGCTTGAAACTGGACAGGCCAACCAGGTAGCGGCTGAACTTCTCACAGGCGTAGACAGCTGCGAGAGTTTCCTTCTCGATTTGTGCGTACCTGCGCTCAGTGGGTGTCAAGGTACGTGAACAGTACGCTACCGGCTTGAGGATTCCGTCAGGGTATTGCTGTAGTAGGACTCCACCTACTCCGTAGCTGCTTGCATCTGCACTCACTGTTGTGGGCTTTCTTGGGTCGTAGAAGGCAAGTGTGGGTGTTGACGTCAGCATCTTCTTCACCTCACTCATGGCTTTGATCTGCGCTGGCCCCCATGACCAGGCTCTGTCGTTCTCCAAAAGTTCTGTCACTGGCCGCAGTACTGTCGACAGGTTCGGCAAGTATCGGCCCAGAAAGTTGATCATGCCCAGAACTCTCCTCAACTCCGTCACGTTGGTGGGGTCTGGCATGTTGGTGATGGCTTCAACCTTGGTCGGATCTGGAGAGACTCCGTTCTTGCTGATGCGATGCCCAAGAAACTCGATCTCTTGCTTTCTCAGCTCGCACTTGTCTGGGTTGAGCTTGAGGTTGACACTGGCTAGTTTCTTCATGACGCCGCCCAGGTGGCGCTCATGGGACAGCTCGTCTTCGCTGTAGACGAGGATATCGTCGAAGAAGCAGACGACGTTGCTCTGATCCTTCAAGATGTTTTCGACTGTGCGTTGAAAAATCTCAGGCGCTGAGGATATTCCGAAAGGGAGTCTCTTGTAAAAATATCTCCCGGATGTTGGGGTTATGAACGTGGTGAGCTTTGCTGTCGAAGGGTCGAGAGGCAACTGCCAGAAGCCTGAAGTCGCGTCGAGCTTGCTGAAGAACGCTGACCCCGATAGCTTGTGCAGAATGTCGTCGAGGGTTGGAAGGATGTACCTCTCCCGCTTCACAGCCAGATTGAGCTTCTTGAAATCTGTGCAAATCCTCACGTCGCCGGACTTTTTCAGTACTGGTACGATGGGAGCGCACCAGTCTGTAGGTTCAGTCACTGCTTCTATGATGCCTTTGGCTTCCATCCTGGCCAACTCTTTGTTGACTTTCTCCAACAGTGGTATTGGTATTCTGCGCGCTTTGTGTAGGCTGTAAGGTTGTACATCGTCTCTCAGCAATATTTTCACTGGGGTGCAGTCGACTGGTTTCTCATCCAGTGCACCGAAGGGTAGCCTGTCGATGGTGTCGATTCTTTTTACGAGACCCATCCTTGTTGACGCTTCTCGGCTGAGAAGATTGTCGGTCTTCGAATTCACGACGAAGATCCGAAGTGAGAATGGCTTATCGTGGACTCTGGTGACTGCTTCGAACTGTCCCAGGCACTCCATCACGCCGCCAGCGCTGCGCAGAATCGTGTTAGATTTCCGTAGCTGCGGTCGTGGACTCATGTTGTTGTACTGGGCTGCCGAAATGACGCTCACATCTGCCCCTGTGTCGATCTTGAACGTGATTTTGCTGTTTTCAACTGTCAAGACTGTAGTCCACGGTGGTTCGTTGCTGGTCCCACTGTTCACTGGCCCAATGAAGATTTCTTCTTGTGTCACGCTGTGTACTTCGTCCTCTTCTTCTCCTCCTCTTTCTTCATACTGGTAGTCGTAGTGGTGCTCTTCCACTGAGTGCATCGATTTGCTTCTGCATACTGCTGCGAAGTGGTTTGGCTTTGAACAATTTCTGCACCTTTTTCCCTGTGCAGGACAGATCTCTGTGTTGCTATGGTGACGACCACATCTTGAGCATGATGATGAGTAACCTCCTCTCCCTCTCTGAGAGAAGTGATTTCCACGGCCGCGTGGACTGCCACTGGTATGCTGGTTCTGCTGACCGCCGCCCCTATGGCCAGAGCCGCCGCCCTGTGGATGATGACTGCCGGATCTGTCACCTCGATTACCGTTGTAACCGCTGCGCCTACCGCCTCTGTGATGGCCCCCACTGGCCCCTCTGCAGCTGTGGACTGCATCGATCGTCTGGCGTTGCTCTGTTAGCTGTGTCTTTACTTGTTCATATTGTCGTGCTGCAGTGATGGCATCTTGAAGTGTCAGTGTCGGTGTCAGTTGGAGCTTTTCTGAGAGCTCGCGATCAAGAACTCCAAGGACAAGACGATCTCGGATTGCTTCGTCTTTGTTCTGTATCTGTGCTAGATTTGCCAGATCGTACAATTCTCTCACGTAGGCTTCTATGGTTTCCCCCTGCTTCTGGTTGCATGAGTGGAACCTGGCTCTTTCATGAATGACATTTACTCGCGGAATGAAGTAGCCATCAAATTTCTCCAGAATAGTCGCGTAGACTTTTCCTTCTTCTTCCGACAGTTGAAAAGACGTCAGAATCTTCTCTGCGTCTGCACCCATAACGTAGATAAGAGTACTTATCTGGATTTCCGCGTCTTCTTTGTGCAGCTTTGAAGCCGTGAAGAATCGCTGGAAACGTTGCTTCCACTCGGGCCATGCTGTAGGATTGCTGAAGTTGAAGTTTTCCGGAGGCTTGAACGGACCCATCTTCACTGTTTCTTCTTAGACCAGTACCACGTGAAAACGGTTCTAGAAAATTCCGCAGCGAGATTAGGATCTCAGTTCGTTCAGCACGCGTACAGTTCACAGTTCACCGCTGTTGCGTTTACCGCTGCCACCATGTTGTGTTCCGAGCGTTGTACTTCTTCAATCAATTAAGACTGGAGGCTTGTTAGTATTTCAACTTTGAGAATTTACTACTTCTTCTTACAGTTTAATTCCGCGTGCGTAGGACTCGACATATGGCGCCCGACAATTTTCCCGGCGCATGCGCGCATAATGCGTAGACAAAACCAAGTGATAAACTCGTAGGCGAAACCAAGTGATAAACATGATAACACGACACCCAGTAACAACTACATAACGATGTGCAAAAAACACAAATATATGTTAAGAAGTTCATTGCGTCAAAGATAAGAAGTGCTGAAGGTAGAATAACCGAATCTTTCGGATCGACGTAAATGTTCGCTCTTTTTCTGCACAGAGGAATGCTTTGTTGTGAGGCACAGGTGAGCTTGTGATTGAGAAAAGTAGCCTACAAATTGGCTTTCACAGAATTTGCTCTCGCGCAATGTTGTTTTGCCTGACGCTGTACCACGTCGACTAAATTATTGCTCCGTCGATCGGAAACGGGGCGTTGTAACACTTACCACGAGCTTTGCCACCACAAAGCAAGTCCGTTTCGGCTGTTGACTCTTCTTTTGAAAAAACCCTGAGCTACCTGCCAGAACTGAACTCGAGCCAGTACAATACACAGCGAACATAACACCTTCCTCGCCCCCCACGGCCTCGATCGTTACCTTCGATCCGATTTTGGTCAAAAATTAAGGCTGTATTGGCGGAGGCTGGCAAGTAATGACTGAATATAAGCCTAGTGGCTCAAGGAGGGGACTAGAGTATTGTGTGGATCACGAGTAGGAAGCTTTCTGTGTGGCTTGGCAGCGAAGAAGGAAGAAGGCAGGATTAGCGTCCTTTGTGTCGCTTAGTACGTTATCCGGTGCTGGGAGGCTTCTGAATGTGTTGCACGGTGCTGCGTTCTTGGGCCACCATCATGGTTTATAGGTCTCAGGCACGGAATATGGCGTATGGATCTCTGTCCTTTATCAAATATGGGAGCAGTCCATGACATGCTGGCTTGAATCTTTGCAGCTCTGCAGGGTTCCTGTGTCAAGCAGATAGCGACCTTGTTGCCAGTAGCTCAGTAGATGTTGCTTGAAGAGTGAACGGAAGGTTGATTGCCTTCTGGGATGTCCAATTTACTTATTTCTTATTATGATGCTTTGTATTTATTGTAGTTGCACCTCAACAACGTTTCTCATTTAACAGGTAAAACGCAACGCACTTCTAGTTAACCACATGCTGCATCCTCTGTTCATCATACCACTTACTCCAAGCGATGCGTTGACACAACTCCTCTTAATGTTTTTATTTTATTTTCTTCCTTCTTGGGTTTGATTTTGTTTTGATGTGTTCCTCTAGTTCTTCTTTCAGTTCGATTCCGTTCAATTCAACGCACTGCCAGCGTTTTCACAACAACCAATCAATTTATTATTGATCCAATCATCCTTTGGATATGACCATTTATCGGTAAACACGAGTTACCACCAATGGCCAAGAAATCACATGCCTACACATAAAACAACTTTGAACAAGATCAAAGAACGTCTCATGTTCTACCACTTTGCAGTTACCGACTGGAAGCTTCTGACAAATAAAGTATGTTGTACCCTTCGATTCGATCAGCAGTCGAGTGAAGTGCCTTTTCAGATCTGAATAGGACAATAGCTGTGCTGTTCTGATTGTAGACACGAGCATGCCTGCTGACATACTTTGTAACTGAGCATGAAGAGGACACACACAGCCTGTACTTCGCACCCCGGGTTTGGCAAACACCCCGTGAGGCACCGCCCATGCTCTCCTACTGGGTTGAGTACACAGTAACTGCCTGCCCTGTTTATCTATGGTAAAGATCGGCACCATTCATCCAAAGTGAACGATCGTACATGGAGAGAGGGTTTACACTGAGCCTGTCTTTGGGTTACTGTACATGGCTTTGTACTGCGTTTCTACGCGACTTACGAAACACGGGTACACTTACGTTAGTCGATGAAGGTCGATGGAAATTGTCATTGACTGATAGAATAGAAATGACACTGTAAAATATGCCAATCATGAAACATGGTTCTTGCTATCAATAACCTGAGTAAACTAAACTTATGCTCTCTTTTTTTTCACTGGATATTCGTACTACAGAAGCAGTGAGAATTTTGAAGTGCCACCGGACAAATTGTGAATGGGTGTGACATTGTCTGACCATTCATTATGCAAATATTTTCTAGTCATAATTAAACACATAGTTATATTGTTTTACAATGTTATGCAGCACTTCAGTGCACCATGGGAGTCCTAGCAATCTCCCCAAGACATACTGAAATAGATCGAAGCCCTTCTCAGCCTTCAACGCCTTCTTTGAGGCAATGGCGTTGATCGATTTTCTTTGTCATCAGAGGAAAAGAAACATTCATTCACTCATGAACAACTGGCAATCGATGCATGGGATTATTTCTTCTCGGGCTCCACTGCACATTTAATAACTGGCAAGCTCATTGATATTTGTGTGTGTCAATATCGCCTACAGAGTTTTCGAATTCCAATGAGATCTGCCTTTCCTTGGCTTTGTCTACACTGTTCTTACGGATGTTTGATAATGGACGTAATATTTGATCTGAAACATGATAGAAGAATCAATGTGCAGAAACCTCTGCTGCGACATATTGTATCGTGCACTCTCAGGAAAGACGTTATTGAGCAGTTAATTTCAATCTATAGGTCTTCCTTAAATGATGTTTACTTTTCACCTCCCTCCTGCCCCGAGCAAGATCATTCCATCCTAATCTATCTGGGGCTCTCTGATCTTTGTGGTTCCAAGTCAGGTGCAAGCTGTGGTTCGGATTCCGCTGTCCTTCAAGTGATGTTTTGCTCTTTCCCGTTTTCTTTCCACTATGTTACATCTTGCCGTGTTTCACAAGTCCACAGGGCATTCGGTAGTTTTGTGATTGTTGCCTCGATACACGACCGTTACTGCAGCAAAAATGATGTCATATGGATGCTTACGAATATCGTAGCAAAGACTTCTGAGTGTTTCTGATAGTAAGACCCGACCAAAAAAGAGATTCACAATAGTCCAAGTCATCTTGACTTTGTCTTTGAAAGGAAGGAAAATAATAACTTATCTTGATGCGACTTAAATGTATATTTACGCATCAATTATGTCACTGATGAGCATTTAGTTCATTAAATGTCATTTGCCTGGTGAAACTGAGAGTAAGAGATGTCAGATTTAAGTAAATGTACTGAAATAAAACGTGTGAAAAGTAGTGAAGAACGCTTTCAGCGGGGGCGGAGGTGGAAAGGGGGGGGGGGGGGGGGGGGCGGGGAAGAAATATTATTCTGTATTACTGTATTAAAAAAGAAAAAAATGACATTTCCTACGAGAAACTCTTGGCGTGTCAAAAGTAAGTCATCTGCATACATGAATATGACCCTTCACCGGAGATGAATCATCTAGGATCGAAATTTCATTTATCCTACGATGTAGATCAGACAGATCCTGTTCGGAAACGCACCAATGATCTGCATCGGAAATAATCATTGACCCTGAAATGATATTTGTTTATTCACGCACACATTAGACACAGACTGCAGTGAACCACCCCTGCCTGCAGAGATGGACCCAAACAAGGACAAGCGGAGTGATCTCCACTGTCAACACAGCCGTGTGTTTGGAATTCGCTGCCTCTGGCGCCTATGTCGTGCGGCACTACAGGTCCAGAGGATTAGGACTGCGCGCCTGATTGGCTCCGTGCACCTGTACCTACCCGGCTCCCACGGCTGCCCACCCGGGTAGAAGCTA
>JAWQFJ010033765.1:95000-110000 GCA_034096865.1 Theodoxus fluviatilis
ACGTCCTTTCATGTACACACTCACAATCACATACCTATATATACAGGCATACATGTACACACGTAATTACATGTGCTTGTATATAGACACACACGTGTTAAACGACTTTTCTTGTGTTGCCAAGGTGACGGGACAAGGCGAGAGCAACGACCAGCACCTGTTGCCAGGCAACCTGGAAGAGTACCCCCAGCTCATAGAGGAGGACTTCGGTGTCCTGCCCAAAATTCCCCAGAAAGTGCGCATCTCCTCCGAACTTAGCGACGTCATCAAAGCAGATATCAAGGTAACGTTCAGCGTATCATTTTTGTCACGTTCTAATGTCCACGTCGTCGTTACTTTTAGTTGTTGCGGTGGTGGCGATGTTCTTGATGGTGATCGTGAGGTAAAAGGTAAATGTGCTATATTTATATTGCAACTTTCCATCCATTGATGTGTGCTCAAACCGCGAACGTTTACCCCCTGGTCAGTGGGCTACTCTTTTTATCACTCCAATACGATCTCAACTCCCTGGGGAGCATGTAGCCAGGCTGCACAACTCCCTTGGGAGCATGTAACCAGGCTGCACAACTCCCTTGGGAGCATGTAACCAGGCTGCACAACTCCCTTGGGAGCATGTAACCAGGCTGCACAACTCCCTTGGGAGCATGTAACCAGGCTGCACATCTCCCTGGGGAGCATGTAACCAGGCTGCACAACTCCCTGTGGAGCATGTAACCAGGCTGCACAATTCCCTTGAGAGCGTGTAACCAGGCTGCGAATGAACGCGCCACCGTTACCTCGCTCAATTTTTCCGCTCACCCTTCACAGGTACTTCTTTTCTTCCTGGGTGGGGAGAAGCAATATGAATAAAGCATCATTGCTCAAAAATGCATCTTTAGGATCCTCACAGCCTCGAAAGCCGCATCCACTAGCCGCAAGCGCCTGCAGGTCAACCACGCTAACCACACAGCCACTGAACTACACCCAGTGTCACTGCAACACTCGCTGAAGTAGTTGCCCACTGCAACACTTGCTGAAGTAGCTGCCCACTGCAACACTCGCTGAAGTAGCTGCCCACTGCAACACTCGCTGAAGTAGCTGCCCACTGCAACACTCGTTGAAGTAGCTGATCACTGCAACACTCGTTGAAGAAGCTGCCCACTGCAACCCTCGTTGAAGTAGCTGCCCACTGCAACACTCGCTGAAGTAGCTGCCCACTGCAACACTTGTTGAAGTAGCTGCCCACTGCAACACTCGCTGAAGTAGCTGCCCACTGCAACACTCGCTGAAGTAGCTGCCCACTGCAACACTTGTTGAAGTAGCTGCCCACTGCAACACTTGCTGAAGTAGCTGCCCACTGCAACACTCGCTGAAGTAGCTGCCCACTGCAACACTCGCTGAAGTAACTGCCCACTGCAACACTCGTTGAAGTAGCTGCCCACTGCAACACTCGCTGAAGTAGTTGCCCACTGCAACACTCGTTGGAGTAGCTGCCCACTGCAACACTCGCTGAAGTAGCTGGCCACTGCAACACTCGTTGGAGTAGCTGCCCACTGCAACACTCGTTGGAGTAGCTGCCCACTGCAACATTCGCTGAAGTAGCTGCCCACTGCAACACTCGCTGAAGTAGCTGCCCACTGCAACACTCGCTGAAGTAGCTACCCACTGCAACACTCGTTGAAGTAGCTGCCCACTGCAACACTCGCTGAAGTAGCTACCCACTGCAACACTCGCAGAAGTAGCTGCCCACTGCAACACTCACTGAAGTAGCTGCCCTGCGTGTTGCTGCTTTTGTTGCTGTCCCACGTCTTTACTAATATATTTTTCTTGCTGTGACTTTGGAACACATGGATTTTGGTCTTGCGTTTGAAGGTAGTTCCTCAGTGCATAGTGAGAATGTTTTTTCTCTATTGGAGAAAAACACGCACCAAGGATGGTGTGTGTGTGTGTGTGTGTGTGTGTGTGTGTATGTGTGTGTGTGTGTGTGTGTGTGTACTAATGTGTGTGCACGCACGCTCGCACGCTCCCGCGCGCATGTCTGTGTACTATGTAAGCCTTGAGATAATAGATGGAAGGGCACAAGGAGTTAAGCACTTTGTTTTTAATGTAAGGGCTGGCATTAAAACCTACTACATATATATGGATGCGAGATTAAGAACGGTACTACCAAAACTGGTATGTGCTTTTGCCAGTAGTTGTTGCATTCTGTCTATTTCGGCTAAGACAATGACAGATTGCTGGCTTTTCACCTGTGACTTGAGGATAATTGTAGAGAGCGATACTACCAATGCAATAATTTCCGTATACGAAGAGTTCGTGATCACTTCCAAAAATTGTATCATGCCCGTCACCACTGGTAACGTTGCTAACAGAACAAACACATGCACAACTTTCAGTACTATCTCCTTCTGAATGTTGGGACTGAAAGTTTGGAGTGTTTGCACAAGCACATTAATCCATACTTCCAGTGGCAGCCTCACCGCGCATAAACACATTATCGAGTTCCAACCTTATTTCTCACTGTCATTCCTCCCTACCTCGCACACAGGAATCTCTGCCACTTCTGTTTTCCTCAAAGTGCATGTAGTATACTTTACCCTTCTCCTTCTCTTCACTCCTTTCTACTCTCTGCAGGTGCGGATGGGAAGGCCGAGATACCACGAAATCCGCATGACGGACTTGAAGATGTGGAACAGGGGTCAGAATCTAGACCGAGCCTACAGGAACCTCAAGGTCTTCAACTGGCTGCACAGTCTGCGTGAGGACGAGTTCATCAAGGACGTGCACCCCCAGATACAGGACAGTCTGCCAGGAGAGCGTGACTACACGGGCGCCATGATCCACATTAACGCCGTGGACGAGCCCAAAGTCAAACCGCTCTACGAGAGGCTCAAGAAGGAATATGTCGTCATGTAGACTCGCCTTTAAGGAACAACTCGGTCGTACGCTTAAAGCGCCAATGGCGGTAGTGTGGACTTTCAGTGTCCCTTCATTGTGATCAAGGTGGCAAATCAGGCCGAAGTGAAGACCGTCCTTAAGACACGACTCGCCAGAGTATTTAAAACCATGGTGAAAGTGACCTTGAATGTCAAAGAGTGAATGCAATGGCCAATACTATGAACTAACCTCTTCAAGCCACTTTTCAGGAAGCTTAAGAGCAGGCACATCTTCTCATAGATTAGACATGACAGCTCATCTAAAACCTTGGCAACACTGACATTTAACACTAATGCCAAAATGCAGTGGTCAAGACAGCAGACAAAATTCTTGAGAAGTTGCTCTTCAGAAGATTCAAGTAAATACCTATCCTTACGCGGTTCTGACATGACATAATATATCAACCATCTCTGCATCCGATGACAATAACGTCAGTGTCGAAAACGTTAGTTGAATCGCTGGATGATAAACAAAGAGATGTGGCATGATATAAGAAAAACTCACTGTGGAAAAACTTTCAGAGACGTTGAGAAGAGGAAGGAATAAGTCAGTGGGAAGTAAATATCAGCCCAGTAACAATCTCACACGTTTTTCAAACACAAAATTAATAATGTTTTGGTGAAGAAACTTTTTCCGCCAAAAATTAGTCAATAAAGAGGTTTCTCATGCAATGTGTAATGCGAGATCATACGCAAACGCACAGTAATTAGAGCCCACTTCGAATTTTTCTGAAAGCTTTTAAGCAGAAGATTGCTGCCCTGATTTCACTGAGGTATTTCCGATATGGTGAAGCACCAACCACTGGGATTTCACTACACACCAAGAGCACTCAGATGTAGACTGCACTAGAGTGTCTACTCTGCATCAGTACATTCCAACATGATTTTACTACACACCAAGAGTACTCAGATGTAGACTGCACTAGAGTGTCTACTCTGCATCAGTACATTCCAACATGATTTTACTACACACCAAGAGTACTCAGATGTAGACTGCACTAGAGTGTCTACTCTGCATCAGTACATTCCAACATGATTTTACTACACACCAAGAGTACTCAGATGTAGACTGCACTAGAGTGTCTACTCTGCATCAGTACATTCCAAAATGATTTCACAACACATCTCGAGAATTGTCATGAAGGCGGCACAAGAGTGTTTATCCTGCCTCAATACACTCCGCTATAATTACTCCACAGCAGTATTGATACAGTGGCATTGTGCGTGGGTCCAATGCCACTTTCTCTTGTGATAGTTCTATTCTAGGACATTGGCAATGATACTGTCATTGAGATATGCAATAATCATGTAGGTAAGGATGTATTAGCAGACAAACATTCCCGAAACATCATAATCGGCGAAGGGTTTCTAGTGAGGTGTAACTGTACTCGTTCATAACAAGACAATGATGCCCTCGCAGAACAACAAGGGTTGGTAATTGTCTCTTAGGTTGAAAGATAACTGGGGCCTTTTGTTCATCTGTGGGATCGGAGCTGGATTTGCAGATCCAGTCTGGACTTGCAGAGGCAGGAACAAACGGGGCTCTGAACGTTGGCGTTGCGGGAACTGATATGGCTTTCTTTCAACTCAGTTGATTGTTGGCACACGCGTGCTTCATGTGAAACTGATAGATTCATTTCCAACACTCGCTTGAGACAGATGTTTCACCAATGTGTGGGCGAGTGTTGATAGCTTGAAGGATAGGACCCAAGGATATTCACCTGTTGTGCCCCCCAAAACAGAATGATTCTGTGATGCGTCGAACAGAGGAAACAAGCACATTTGCATTAGCAAAGAGGGGAATCGTGATGTGCGTAACTGTGAATACTCGAACCTGCCAATGACGATTGTTGGTACTGGTCATCAGTGCTCTTGTCCTCACTGCGTGGCTCTCGTAGCATGCACAGACATGAGCATTGTCGACGTATGCAGTTTTCTATCACAACTTTTCCTCTGGATAATGTGTACAAATAAAACGTATTTCCATTAGATTTTGAGTTTTTCTGTTCATAGACGTCACTATTTCGGATTATAACTCGGTATTTGTACACGTGTGTGTGTGTGTGTGTGTGTGTGTGTGTGTGTGTGTGTGTGTGTGTGTGCGCGCGCGCGCTTGTGTACGTACGTGTGTGTGTCTTTGTCACTGTGCTCTTTTGTGTTTCTGTCTTTCCCTGTGTTCTTTATTCCGTGCCTTAGTTCATCCGTGCCCCCCCACCCCCCTAACCCCCACCCCCATCCCACCCTCTCTCTCTCTCTCTCTCTCTCTCTCTCTCTCTCTCTCTCTCTCTCTCTCTCTCTCTCTCTCTCTCTCCACCTAAATATCACCCACCTGGCTCTCTGAAGAAATGGTAGTCTTGGATCCTTCACTTGTGCTGCCAGGAGCAGTAGGCCTACAGTAAAGCTTGAGTTTTCTGTTCTCGCTCTGGTCACTCCTAACGCTGATTTAGACAGTGGAACACAACTGCATTTTAACGCGGAAAGAATACTGTATGATCACTCCTCTGGAGTTATTGGGCACCTGCAAGCATCGTTACGACTTACACTTAATCTAGCACGTAGAAAATGCGTGTGCTTTCACATGAAGATGTATCAGGCAGTTTCTCACACAATAATCCGACATTAACCCTTTTCATCGCCATTTTTCCCCTTCGTTTTTAGTCAACCTGCCACATTGCTTGCCTATCTTTATTTTTAAAAATTAATACAATATTCGTTGGAACTTGACTTGCTCACAAGACTTATTCTACAAAGCTTTGCTCTTCGTCAAATCTCTTGCATGATGTCACCAAAGGCACATACGTTTACAATGTGTTTGAGATAAGTTTTATTGTGAACATAAGTCAAACTGGATGAAAAAACTAACAGTACAAGGCATAATTTCTTAAGTAGCAAAGCGACTCTACATTCCAGGTGACACAAAACTCTGGCAGCGGTGGGATTCGAACCCACGCCCCCGAAGAGACTGGTGCCTAAAACCAGCGCCTTAGACCGCTCGGCCACGCTACCGCGATGAGCTCAAGGGGCATAACTGAGATGTCATTACAGGGTTCAAAGTACGCTGCACAAAAGCAGAAAACCAGCGAGAAGCGAGCGATAGCAAGGCCACCTGCAGTGTGATGAGGTTTTTTCGCTATAATTGTAGAACACACCGTTGTTTCACATGACAGGTGAAGAAATGCACTTCGTGAATAAAAATATCGGCACCGCAAATCAGGAATAAAGACTCCGGAATAAACGACTTGGCGTCCTATGACTCGATCTATCAGAGGTCTTTGGTAATATCATGGATATAAAATAATAAAGTGTCTTAATTTCGTAAATCTGGAGGTGGGTGTGGCTATAGAAAAGGCCGGTGCACTAATGACGATCGGCAACATCGATCGTCTGCAACGTTCAGCAAGCTGTCTGTCCAGCTATCGCAATATAGGGCGCAAGCCCATTTTATGTTTGTGAAGCATCTCTAAACTATTATTGTTACGAACAACCCGCGCTCGCTCGCACGCGCACGCTTGCTTGGATTACTTCCCTTGCTCATCGTTCTAGACCCTACAATTATACAACTAACATTAAAACTTACTCTGATCCTAAAACATACTAGCCCTTATTCTAACCCTATACCATTTATATGAAACTTTCCGTTCAGTAGAGCAAGTTATTATAAAACTTCCTGATAAAGTATTGATTTGCGTTTATATTGTACTTTGCAGAGGAGGAGGGTTCATTCTCCATTGTTCAGAAGTTGCATGGTTTACCCAGGTGCCCAGCTTGTCCCCCCAGAATCTCAGAGAAGAGGACCAGGGCGACCAAGGAAAAAACTCAGAGGCTTATGAGCAAGAAAGACTACAAAAATTAATAATTTGGTCACCCAGTGATTTCCCCACGACTGTATATACTTATCTGTTGATGCTGTTTTCATTAGCAGCATGCTTTCCTTCAGTAAAATCATTAATGAAAAAAAAGTCTTTGAATTATATTAGGAAAAGTGACTCTTTGACTGAATAATACAATGTCTTGGTGCCAAGACCAGTGCTGAAAACGTTTTGACATAGTTCTACATGCATTTTGTCTTTTGATGTGAAACTGTGTGTTTAGTGAATGAACAATTTTCCCCAAGAAATATTGATTTAGTTCATTATTCTGGAACAAGAATCTGCATATATGAATAATATAATTTTTTTGCAAGTCTTAGTATTAGAACCGCTCCTAGGAAACCTCAGATAGGTTGTGTTTTTTTTAGTACGTACCTTGATGCAACATTAGCGTGAATTAGCAAAAATTCTGTGTATTGAAAGGTTTTCCTCCAAAACAAGTTTCAGGCAATTATTCTGGATAGAGTGAATGCATGCCCAAATAGTGCAATGCTTTTTCTATGTTTGGTACAAATCATTATTGGAAAAATTCTTATGATGGTTTTATATGCATTTGTCTTTGGTAGGTGTACGCCAATTATTATGCAACATTAAGTGATTTTTAGCTGTAATATTACCCATACTTGCTTTCATGGGATAAATTCTAGTGACTTATTATGGTTGATGCGAATGTATGTCTGAACAGCAGGATGGCTGCTGAGTATTTTCATGCCAAAACCATTGTTGATAACTTTCGGGTGTGGATGTGATCATATTTGTAATATTCATGAATGTTTAATACCTTTTTTCCAAAAGTTGATACACCTTACTTACCCCATGTAACTTTTAAAAACTGATTTAAAAATCACAACTATAATACATAGAAACAAGCTGTTTGTTGGGAAATGTTTACAAGATGTCATGTTAATATCTCAATTTTGAATTTTTGCATGTTAAGACAAATGTTATTGTTAGTGTGGGTTGTTTGTTTTTTGTTGTTGCAAGAAATAAGTGTCTTATCGATGTCCGATGATATTTTTGTAAACATACGATTCCAAAAATTGAAATTATGAACACCTGGAGAGGATTAAAAAAATTGTGCATCGGCCGGGAATCGAACCCGGGTCACCCGCGTGGCAGGCGAGTATTCTACCACTAGACCACCGATGCTAACGGGAGTGGGAGTTTTAAGAAAATATATATAGTAAGTTTTGTTACACCATGCCTTGGCGCCAGCTGGTTTATGAACAATGTAAAGGAACACACACAAGCTGCAACCTTGCCGCCATCTGCCAGGATCAGCATCATCCACAGCAGTGACAGTCAATACCAACACAACATGGAGCCACAGCAGAATTTTCTCAAAGAATGAACAAGTGTAATGATTTCCGAATCATTTCGGCGCCGCAATCATCAGTACGCTTAATTCTGACATCAATATTTTATTTCAACAATATGCCAGCAAATAAGGTTTTTGACAGAACCTATCGAATAAACTCACACTACAGTAGCATCTACCACTTTCAGAGTTGAAAGGCCAAAGCTAAAACAAGTTGTTGTTGGACAACGTGATGTCAGTGACGAATGACCGAAAACAACTCGTACCTGGGTTAGTCCTTACCGCATTCTCGGAACGTCCCTAGTTATATGCGGCTGTGGGTCCTATCATTTATCTGTTGATTCTGTATTTGATTTTTGAGCTGCAATTTTGTTTCAATAGTGGTTGACGGCTTCAGGAGAAGGAGAGCCATTTTTCTCTGTCCCCGGTCGTTCTCAACACAGTTCTCTCCCCCTTGACCACTTCGCTCGCATTCAAACGCGTCGACAAGAGCCAACGTGGCTTCAAACATTATGTACAGTTTACAATTAAAATGTGATATTGCTACTTGAGTGAAACCTTTCAAATCTTGGACATGATATCAATAATGCCTATACGTTTAACATTGCTGGTTCAATCCGGCAGACACCAAAATGTTTGTTTTGAAAATCACCATATGGGGGGGGGGGGGGGGGGGGGGGGGGGGGGGGGGGGGGACATCATGCAAGAGATTCGACGAAGAGCAAAGCTTTGTGGAATAAGTCACGATGAATGTATGGAAAAGTGGTAAAACTCATTTTGTTCAAACAAAAGCTGATTGCCGCATTTTAAACTTTTTAAAAAGGAAGGAGCCGGGGGAAGAGGGGGGGGGGGGGGGGGGGGGGGGGGGATTTGACATTTGACCCTTTGTTCAATTACGACAGACATAAGGCTGGATTTTTCTCATTAATTAAGTTTTGAAGAGGGTAAAGTAGCCTAAGAGAAGTGGTCAAAAAGGAAAGAAGACGCTCCTACATATAAAAACATAAAAGAATGCTCCATTTTGCGTCTTGGATGCATAGAGATGTCGTAGTAGTTAAAAAAAATTCATTTTGGTCTTCAGATGTTACACTTGCTCTGGATATTAGTAGTTCATGACGCTCTGGATTAGGATGCTTAATATGTTCTCAACGACCGTTAGGAGTCGTTTGTCAGCTGCTTTGAAGTAGTCCGAGATTAACTTTCGAAAAAATTACAATAAGAGAAAGTTTCGGTTAGTATAGATCGATTTATCAATAAAAAATATGAATGGTTAACACTATTTGGCTGTTTGAAAAACTGCGAACTTTCAAAATCTTGTTCGATAGATTGTTTCATGCATGATTCTCGAACATGGTTAAAAACGAAATCTGTTCACATCTTGTTTGCTTTTTGATTTCATTACTAGAGCTTTGGAAGCGCAAGACTCTGCTGAGCCTTCTTACAGTTCATTTGTAATGTGATAGTTGTATGCGTTTGGAAAATTTTCCAAAACCTAAATCTCTGTAACAAGTGGACTGCAGGTGGCAACTGGAAAGAAAAAAACAACAAAACAACAAAGTAACAAATAAATTTGTTTTGGTCGCCGGACACTCAAAACGATAGACCTGAAAGTGTTCTCATGCACAGTGTAAAAATATGACTGAAAGGGATCCGTGTGCCCTTCCTTTGTGCCTGAGATAGACCTTTAATTCGAAAATTTGCAGGCTGTGTGTGTGTGTGTGTGTGTGTGTGTGTGTGTGTGTGTGTGTGTGTGTGTGTGTGTGTGTGTGTGTGTGTGTGTTTGTGTGTGTGTGTGTATTCGTGTGTGCGTGTGTGTGTGTGCTTGTGTGTGTGTGTGTGTGTGTGTGTGTGTGTGTGTGTGTGTGTGTGTGTGTGTCCTGTAATCAAAGCGACTTCATTTACCATAGGTTTATTTCCAACAAGACACAATGATGTTGATGCAAACACATTATTATTGCATAGCCTGGCAATGCTCTCTTGGAAAAGGAACCCGTATCGATAAATGTGTGATGCAGGAAAGCCAGCAACGCCATCAAGTACCACAGAGAGAGTGGAATCATGTTCGTCTGGACAGAAATCGGTCTTCATAGGACAGGCCCAGAAGACACACACTTTATCCTCAAATAGCTCTGTACCTTAGCATGGTCTTGAAAGCGACTGCTGCCTTAAGAAGCGGACCTCCAGCGCCAGAGACCAACCACCAACGTGACCTGAACTTATGGTCTGAAGGTAGGCGAGAAGTTTTCATGATGGGACTGACAGATCCCTGAACGTATGGTCTGAAGGTAGGCGAGAAGTTTTCATGATGGGACTGACAGATCCCTGAACAACCAACATTAGCTGAGCTCACGATAAAAAGCTCTCGTATCATTGGGGTCTTTCCGACCAGCATAGGGGCAGTAGGTGACGTAATAGACGAAATGTCGGTGGATATCGGATGCAAATTTTAATGGCATAATCCAAGGTTCAGTTATAGCACGGCCTCAGTGCAAAATCCAAAGAAGTGGAAGTTTCTTTGCAAATGATGCGGAGCACTGCTGAGGCGGCATCTCTATATCTGGACATGGCGAACAAGGTACAGCTGGGCCGCCCGTTCTGTCGAGAGGGAGAGAACTCCGTCCCTGAAAGATGCCACTTGGACGCACAGCAAGCTGCTCGGACCGCCGTGATCGAGTTACTGGAGATAAGCCCAAAAGCTTCATAACCACAGGCTCCACTTACTTTTGAGACAAACAATGGCAGTCACTGCATGCAATGCACATGGATGCTTCTACAAACACACTATTTCATTTCGTAGTCTGGCATTGGACTGTAAAAGAAACAAGCCTGTACAATGAAATGTTCTCTCTCTCTCTAATGGAAAGAGATTGGTTGTGTCCCATGTGTACTGAGGATGACGAAGATGATATACACGTCCTGTTGCATTGTCCTGTTTATAATGATCTACGAACAAAATATCTACTTCTAGACTATGTTCCTAAAAATACTGATACCTTTATCTGTATATTAAGTGATATGTGTGACCATAGTGTTAAATCACTTTCCTTGTACATCCACTATGTTCTTAAACGCAAAAGTACTGCAATAGCAGATGTGGACACGAACTGCCTGATGTGAAATGTAAAAATTCGTTCAATCCCTTTCGTTATGGGCCGGTAGCCTAACGAATAAAGTTTTCGTTTGTTTGTTAGTTCTCTCTCTCTCTCTCTCTCTCTCTCTCTCTCTCTCTCTCTCTCTCTCTCTCTCTCTCCCTCCCTCCCTCCCTCCCTCCCTCCTGACATCCCTCCTGACATCCACTATGTTCTTAAACGCAAAAGTACTGCTACAGCAGATGTGGACACGAACTGTCTGATGTGAAATGTGAAAATCCGTTCAACCCCCTTCACTGTGTATGTGATAATCTGTGTGAAAAAAGTGAGTAATATTCATTAGTCTACCCCCAAAAAAATGTTCAAGGGAGATTACTCCGAGCGTTCTCTTGTGTGTTGGTCTTTCCCAACAGCTTTATGATTTAGGTCATTATTTTTTATAGATCTGCAACAAAAGCTGTTATCTGGGATATATCCCATGTTACTGTGAGCGATGGGCAAACACTAACTTTAAGAGGAGCCACAAAGAGCTAAATATTCGATGCACTTATACCAGAGATCGTTCTTTGCTTATACTGAGCAAAAATGCATGCTATCTGATCAGCACAATCTTTTCGCGACAATAGCGAGTTCTCTGCAAATGTGAATTGTTATGATAAATGACATAGCATAGGATAAGGGTTCTGTTCATGCTGATTTTACATAAAACATTTTAAATGCAGTTATAGATCCTTAGATAGCTGTTGACACAAAATGTAGAATTTTGATAAGTGTGGGAATAATATATATTTATTTCATAAAGTAAGCAGATCATATTTGTTGAGATATTCTTATTGCGTCCTAATATAAGCTTGTTTGTATTAATGCAAACCGTCTCAAAGAAATCCACAGAAGAATACACTGTGTGTGTCTTTGAAATACATTTTCCACCATGACTAGTCAACAACATTTGTAAATAGATATCAAACTCCCAAATGTCTGAACGGCATGCTACAACCCCATACCTGGACGAGCATAAAAGATCATTTCGTAATTATCTACACGAATATTATCTCTGTACCGTCTCAGTTTGATTTTACACGTGATATTCATATACACATTCTCAAACCATCATCACCCATGGGGTCTAAATATTTACAAAGATATCCTACGGAAAGATCTTTGGTACTAAGCAGGTGAACCAAATCAAAATGTGCCTTCAGATTCAGAGTGCTGGTAAGGACAGCTTCAGCATTTATTTTCGTCTCAAGTGATTGCCTCATACCTAAGTGTGGCCTCTGTCTTTATTTTTGATGCTCTTTTTTCGATTTGTTCGGTAGCTAAGTATACCCACACTCTCCCTATACGTCATTATAGTAACTGCTGTTACATCCATATGCATGAGAGAGAGAGAGAGAGAGAGAGAGAGAGAGAGAGAGAGAGAGAGAGACAGAGAGACAGAGACAGAGACAGAGACAGAGACAGAGAGACAGAGACAAAGACAGAGAGAGACAGAGACAAAGACAGACAAAGAGAGAGAGGGAGAGAGAGAGAGAGAGAGAGAGAGAGAGAGAGAGAGAGAAGGGGAGGAGAGAGAGAGAGAGAGAGAGAGAGAGAGAGATAGAGAGAAAGAGAGAGAGAGAGATAGAAAGAGAGAGAGGAGAGAGACACAGAAACAGAGAGAGACAGACAGAAAGACATACAGCAGAGAGCGAGAGAGAGAGAGAGACAGAGACAGAGATAGAGACAGAGAGACAGAGAGACAGAGAGACAGAGAGACAGAGAGACAGAGACGAAGACAGAGAGAGACAGAGACAAAGACAGAGAGAGACAGAGAGAGAGAAAAAGAGAGAGAGATAGAGAGAAGAGAGAGACACGGAGACAGAGAGAGACAGACAGAAAGACATACAGCAGAGAGCGAGAGAGAGAGAGAGAGAGAGAGAGAGAGAGAGAGAGCGAGAGCGAGAGAGAGAGACAGAGGGAGAGAGAGAGACAGAGACAGAGACAGAGACAGAGAGAAATAAAAAGAGAGAGAATGAGTGACAGACAGACAGACAGACAGACAGACAGACAGACAGACAGACAGACAGACAGACAGACAGACAGACAGACAGACAGACAGACAGACGGACAGACAGAGAGACAGACAGACCGACAGACAGACAGACGGACAGAAAGACAGACAGTCAGATCAGACCAGACAGATAGACAGATCAACAGATCAGACCAGACAGACGGACGGACAGACAGACAGACAGACAGACAGACAGATAGACAGACAGACAGACAGACAGACAGACAGACAGACAGACAGACAGACAGACAGACAGACAGACAGACAGGACAGACAGACAGACAGACAGACAGACAGACAGACAGACAGACAGACAGACAGACAGACAGACAGACAGACAGACAGACAGACAGACAGACAGACAGACAGACAGACAGACAGACAGATCAGACAGACAGACAGACAGACAGACAGACAGACAGACAGACAGACAGACAGACAGACAGACAGACAGACAGACAGACAGACAGACAGACAGACAGACAGACAGACAGACAGACAGACAGACAGACCAGACAGACAGACAGACAGACAGACAGACAGACACACAGACAGACAGACAGACAGACAGACAGACAGACAGACAGACAGACAGACAGACAGACAGACAGACAGACAGACAGACAGACAGACAGACAGACGGACAGAGAAAGAGAGAGATAATTAAAAAAGACAGAACAAGAAAGAGAGAGCGAGAAGGAAAGAGACGAAGGAAATGAAAGAGAGAGAATGAGAGAGTGAAAGAGAATGAAAAAGAAAATGAGCGAGCGAGTGAGAGAGAGAGAGGGGGGGAGGAAGGGAGAGAGATTGATTGATTGATTGATTGATTCTTTATTTATCAAGGATGAAATTTTAGGCATTTCTGCCTTTCTTACAAATTGTCCTTGCTCATAAAGAAATGAAAACATTGATAATTAAGACACAAAATACACAGTAGCTAATCCATGTACAACAGTTGGTAAGATATATGAAGAATATGATCAACAATGACAAAGATTTTAGTATATGTCTTTGACAGCTGTCAGCTCAGTGAGTCTTTAAGATCAAGCAATACGTGTCATATGTACAGGCGACAGAAGTGAGATCATCTGAATAGATAATCACGTATGGATGCTTTAAAAGACGTCAAGGAAGTATTGTTCCTAAGGTGCAATGGAAGTGTATTCCATATCATAACACCTGAATATGTAATACTGCCTTTGAAAATGTCTATTCTAGGTTGTGGTAGAATGAAAGTGTTGCGAGATAGTGAATGGCTTGTTTGGGGACGAATGAAGAGATCAGTAAGATACTTTGGTGCTTGTGAATGAGCAATTTTGTGCATAAGGATGCATTTATTGAGGACGAGGTGTTTTTGGAAGGGTAGTAAGCCAAGATTTTTTATCTTTTCATCCGTAGACAATGTTGAGTCGGAAATGGTAACCTTGGCAGCTCGTCTGTACAGTGATTTAATCTTGTTCAAGTGCACTGCCATAGAGCCATCCCATACTACAGATGCAAAATTAATATGGGAATTTATGTGTGCGTGAAAAAACATTATGCATGCATTGGTGGTGACAAAATGCCTCAGTTTGGAGAGAAGGAAAATGTTCTTAGCAATAGTTTTGCATAAGGAATTGACATGTTGTTCCCAAGTTAGTTGTTCATCAACAATTATGCCTAGCACTCTGTGTTCAGAAACTTGCTCAATGATTTCATTTTCTAGCATAAGGTTGATGGTTAGGGATTGTCGTTGACGTTTTTGTCTTGTAGTTAG
>JAWQFJ010033765.1:117500-130000 GCA_034096865.1 Theodoxus fluviatilis
ACAGACACACACACGCACACACACGCACATACACACACGCACACACACGCACACACACGCACACACGCACGCATACACTACAAGAGGCAGGGAGCAACAGACAGCCTACTGGATTGCTAAATCCTCATGGAAGTCTGGCATCACCTAGCCAGAGAGAGAGAGAGAGCTATAGAGGCAGCAAGGTGAACTACAGTGACCAATGTGCACTCAAGGTGAACTACAGTGACCAATGTGCACTCAAGGTGAACTACAGTGACCAATGTGCACTCAAGGTGAACTACAGTGACCAATGTGCACTCAAGGTGAACTACAGTGACCAATGTGCACTCAATGTGAGGATCCCTATGTCCTTTCATAACAATTTTCTAGCCTGTCATTCTAAAGAAGTGTTAGGGCGGGATGGCCTCAAAGAACGCTGTATCCAGCTGGAGAAAGCATTGCATTTATCGGAATACTACGGTATGCGGAAGGCCACATATTAATGACTGTCTGTTTTGCAATTCACAATCGACGTCGGCATATTTTAATTAATCATAGGAATACTCCTCCCCCGCCCCCCCCACCCCCACCCCCCCCCCCCCCCCCAATCACAACAGAGTTATAAATCTAAAGTGTAGTACATTTCTTCCCACACATTACTAAATATTGTGGAAGCCTAAGATGCCTCATAAGAACTATTGAGGGAAAAGTCGATCTCTTGGATTTAAAATGTTCGCTTTCAGAGCAATTCTGACGATGAACCTCCGCTCATCTTCATCAGCTCAACATTATTTATTCATGACGTAAACATGCGTTTCATGCCCAAGAATTCAAGATCAAAAAGATTTGGCACGGAAATGCAATAGCACCGGCTTCTCCCTTCAGTTCAGAGATATTTAAGTGTGAGAACATAAGCATCTGTAGGCCTACCAGAGCTCTCATAACCAAATTTATCACCACAGCCAACACATGCCTAACACATAGTCCGAGCATAGATAGCTGGCAATGCCTCACTGATGGACGTGGTTGTTGCAGAGGTACTGTTAAAGAAAGGGGACGTTAGGAGGGGGTGAGGTCGAGGGAACTATTGGCTGGATGCCAAGAGGAGGAGTCAAAAGGAGCAGACTGCAATTTTTTGTCCGCTCTCAGACTGTGTGATCCTTTATGAAGAACAGAGCTAAAGTACGAAAAATTATTTTCGATAAAACGCCGAGTTAAGTTATCAGCACACTAAGTCACGTTTACAATTTCCTGGTATTTACGTCATTGTAAAAAGCAGTAAAGATTTCCTAATGAACATGCTGCTTTTTCTTAAATATGCATAAATGAACAAATAATATTGTGATTGAGTTATAATGTTGTCGTTTTTCGTAATTTAGCCTTGTTTCCCCATGCAACGTCACATCTGTCTGTGGAGGGTGGGACAGAGACTACCATGCCAGTGTGGGACCCCTTTGCCACCCAGACGTTGTCCCCGAGCCAATCGACGACCATTGTTGCACCTTTGTATTTCGAGACAGACGATTGCTCACTGCCAAACCGCTAGCATCACCACCATCAGCACCGGCTGCATGTTTTAAATTTGCACCACCAGCTCCAGCACCTAAAGGTGCAAGGCCACCACAACTAATGCAATACAATCCTCACCGCCAACACTGCCAGTACCACCTCACCATTACATCACAACCAATAGCTAGAGTCGGTCACCACCTTTAATCATGCCGCATAAGAAATCGATGTGGGTGCATGCATGCGCCTCTGTCATTAGAATGCATTCTGCCTGCAGGCGTTGTTGATTCGCGTTCGTCAGCTCCTGCCTCCTCGACCTCCACATCCGGGTATCCATGGAGGCAGGCGATGAAGATGACACAGGGAGCAAGGAACGATGGTCAGATCGATGGAGATAAACCCACTGCAAGGGCTAACTGATCGATCCAAGCTCCCATACCTGGCTGAGTGTCTGATCTGGTGGAATTGGTGGAGGGTCTTCCACCGTTGCCATTTTACCATCTCGATCATTCACAACATTCTTGTGAGAGGATTCTTGGCTGTCCCTTCAATCTCGCGGACGAGAATTTTTTCGGAGGGAGATAGAGAGAGAGAGAGAGAGAGAGAGAGAGAGAGAGAGAGAGAGAGAGAGAGAGAGAGAGAGAGGGAGAGAGGGAGAGAGAGAGAGAGGGAGAGGGAGAGGGAGAGGGAGAGAGGGAGAGGGAGAGAGAGAGAGAGAGAGAGAGAGAGAGAGAGAGAGAGAGAGAGAGAGAGAGGAGAGGAGAGAGAGAGAGGGAGAGAGAGAGAGAGAGGGAGAGAGAGAGAGAGAGAGGGAGAGAGGGAGAGAGAGAGTGAGAGAGAGAGAGAGAGAGAGAGAGGGAGAGAGGGAGAGAGGGAGAGAGAGAGAGAGAGAGAGAGAGAGAGAGGGAGAGAGGGAGAGAGGGAGAGAGGGAGAGAGGGAGAGAGGGAGAGAGCGAGAGAGAGGGAGAGAGAGAGAAAAAGAGAGAAAGAGAGAGGGAGAGACAGAGAGAGAGAGAGAGAGGGGGGGAGAGAGAGAGAGAGAGAGAGAGAGAGAGAGAGGGAGAGAGAGAGAGAGAGGGAGAGAGAGAGAGGGAGAGAGAGAGAGAGAGAGAGAGAGAGAGAGAGAGGAGAGAGAGAGGGAGAGAGAGAGAGAGAGAGAGAGAGAGAGAGAGAGAGAGAGAGAGAGAGAGAGAGAGAGACAGACAGACAGGGACCTAGACAGGGACCTAGACAGGGACCTAGACAGGGACCTAGACAGGGACCTAGTCAGGGACACAGACAGGGACACAGACAGGGACCTAGACAGGGATCTAGACAGGGACCCAGACACAGGGACACAGACACAAGGACCTACAGGGAGACAGACAAAGGGACCTAGACAGGGACACAGACACAGGGATCTAGACAGGGACACGGACACAGGGACCTAGACAGGGACACAGACACAGGGACCTAGACAGGGACACAGACACAGGGACCTAGACAGGGACACGGACACAGGGACCGAGACAGGGATACAGACACAGGGACCGAGACAGGGATACAGACAAACGGACACAGAGACAGAGACACAGACAAAGGGACACAGAGACAGAGACACAAACAAAGGGACACAGAGACAGGGACACAGACAAAGAAACACAGAGACAGAGACACAGACACAGGGACCGAGACAGGGACACAGACACAGGGACCTAGACAGGGATACAGACACAGGGACCGAGACAGGGATACAGACAAACGGACACAGACACAGGGACACAGACAAACGGACACAGAGACAGAGAAACAGACAAAGAGACACAGAGACAGGGACAGAAACAAAGGGACACAGAGACAGGGACACAGAGACAAGGACACAGACACAGGGACACAGAGACAAGGACACAGACACAGGGACACAGAGACAGGGACATAGACAAACGGACACAGACCAAGGGACACAGAGACAGGGACACAGACAAAGGGACACAGAGACTCGGGCACAGACACAGGGACACAGAGACATGACGCAGACAAAGGGACACAGATACATGACACAGACAAAGGGACACAGAGACAGGGGCACAGACAAAGGGACACAGAGACAGGGGCACTGACACAGGGACACAGAGACAGGGACACAGACAAAGGGACACAGACCAAGGGACACAGAGACAGGGACACAGACCAAGGGACACAGAGACAGGGACACAGACCAAGGGACACAGAGACAGGGACACAGACAAAGGGACACAGAGACAGGGACACAGACACAGGGACCTAGACAGGGACACAGACAAAGGGACCTAGACAGGGACACAGACACAGGGACCGAGACAGGACAGACAGACACAGAGACAGACACACAGACAGACACAGAGACAGACACAGACAAAGGGACACAGAGACAGGGACACAGACAAAGGGACACAGAGACAGGGACACAGACCAAGGGACACAGAGACAGGGACACAGACACAGGGACCTAGACAGGGACACAGACAAAGGGACCTAGACAGGGACACAGACACAGGGACCGAGACAGGGATACAGACAAACGGACACAGAGACAGAGACACAGACAAAGGGACACAGAGACAGGGACACAGACAAAGGGACACAGAGACAGGGACACAGACCAAGGGACACAGAGACAGGGACACAGACACAGGAACCTAGACAGGGACACAGACAAAGGGACACAGAGACAGGGACATAGACAAAGGGACACAGAGACAGGGACACAGGCACAGGGACCGAGACAGGGACACAGACCAAGGGACACAGAGACAGGGACACAGACACAGGGACCTAGACAGGGACACAGACAAAGGGACCTAGACAGGGACACAGACACAGGGACCGAGACAGGGATACAGACAAACGGACACAGAGACAGAGACACAGACAAAGGGACACAGAGACAGGGACACAGACAAAGGGACACAGAGACAGGAACACAGACAAAGGGACACAGAGACAGGGACACAGACACAGGGACCTAGACAGGGACACAGACAAAGGGACCTAGACAGGGACACAGACACAGGGACAGAGACAGGGATACAGACAAACGGACACAGAGACAGGGACACAGACCAAGGGACACAGAGACAGAGACACAGACAAAGGGACACAGAGACAGAGACACAGACAAAGGGACACAGAGACAGGGACACAAACAAAGGGACACAGAGACAGGGACACAGACCAAGGGACACAGAGACAGGGACACAGACACAGGGACCGAGACAGGGATACAGACAAACGGACGCAGAGACAGAGACACAAACAAAGGGACACAGAGACAGAGACACAGACAAAGGGACACAGAGACAGGGACACAGACCAAGAGACACAGAGACAGGGACACAGACACAGGGAGCTAGACAGGGACACAGACAAAGGGACACAGAGACAGGGACATAGACAAAGGGACACAGAGACATGGACACAGACCAAGGGACACAGAGACAGGGACACAGACAATGGTACACAGAGACAGGGACACAGACCAAGGGACACAGAGACATGACACAGACAAAGGGGCACAGAGACAGGGACACAGACAAACGGACACAGAGACAGGGACAAAGACAAAGGGACAGAGACACAGAGACACAGAGACAGAGACACAGAGACACAGAGACAGAGACACATAGACACAGAGACAGAAACAGAGACACAGAGACACAAAAACACAGACACAGAGACACAGAGACACAGAAACAGAGACACAGAGACACAGAGACAGAGACACAGAGACACAGAAACAGAGACACAGAGACAGAGACACAGAGACACAGAGACAGAGACACAGAGACAGAGACACAGAGACAGAGACACAGATACACAGAGACAGAGAGACAGAGGCACATAAACAGAGACACAGAGACACAGAGACAGAGACACAGAGACACAGAGACAGAGACACAGAGACAGAGACACAGAGACACAGAGACAGAGACACAGAGACAGAGACACAGAGACACAGAGACAGAGACACAGAGACACAGAGACAGAGGCACAGAAACAGAGTCACATGGAGACACAGAGACAGAGACATAGTGACAAAGACAGAGACAGACAAATAGACATACTCGCGTGTGCACACACAAGTAACACACACACTCTCTCTCTCTCTCTCTATATATATATATATATATATATCTCTCTCTCTCTCTCTCTCTTAGGAAGTTTGATTTGGCTCGTTTCTGAGTAAGGGTCTAGAGGAATTCACACTCACACAGCCGAACTGGTAACACTATCGTGCTAGCAAAGATGGAACACGACAGAAAGACGACGAGGACAAAGGTCAAAATCAAATCACTTTAATTTGATCTAGCAACAATAAACATGGATAATTAAATGTTAGTAAAGATAATCAAGAAGCAATAATTCAATTCAATCTTTGATATGGAGTAAATAGTAGTGGCTCGCCAACCAATCAAAATTGTACTTAACTGAATCATAGGCTGAGTCCGATGAAAACACGTGGTAATCCTAAAGCGATTTGGCCAATTAGTGTTCACGTTAATTCCGCTTGCACAAAGGTACGACTGTAGCAGTGGTTTTAGTAATGCAGGTGAGGGAGAGAGGGGGTGGGAGAAAGGGGAACACAACGGGGGCACAAGCGAGGAAACGTGAGGTTCGCTCTGACGTCGCGCAGACGAGAGAGACGCCTCGCAGCTTCGGACACAGGCAAGCGCGATGACTTGGCTCGACCCTGGAGGTAGATGCTTGCACTTGTGGGGCAGAGAAACGCTTGTTCTTTCGGACGCTGGCTTCAAACGGCGGGGGAGAGCGGAGAAAACGCTTGTTCTCCAGATGGCACGGAGCAGGGAGTGAGGCGGCGCTTTACACATGGTGATGGTCTTCTGTGCTTGGTTGAATTCTGAGCCCCGTGCCACTAGCGGTGGTTTTTTTTATACCCAGAGCAATAATTCCAGTGCTCTCCCATCTAACGGAAACACTCAGGCCACGCCCAATTTACCTCACTGTTCAATCACATGGTCTCCATAAAAAAACGAAGTCATTTGCCAAAAATTCTTCAGTCACGTTTTGAAAATGGGGCCAATCACATGTCTCCATTCCGCCCTAGCAACAAGCGTGCACCAAGTTTGTGATGATTGGATAGATGGATGGTGTCTTATGGCCCAGCAACCTCTTTAGGCTATGTAAGGCCATTAAGCACAAAAATCACCAAAACAGTTCAGAGCAAACGTAAGGCAAGTTAGGGTGTCTTTAGTCACTTCCCACACAGCACGGTTTCCTTCCCCCAATCTGGCCCCAATCTGGCCCTGGCCGTTAGCCCCAACAGTGATTGGGCTGCAGCTGGGGCCACACTGGCCCTAACTTCGCCCAATTTTTCCCCAACTTGGCTAAGCGAGTCATGGTTATCTCCCTTGACATTTCAGGCCAAAACCCAGCTGGCCACACCTTTGCCAAGTAACACGTCAGCATCGCGTGAGGTGAAAGTTCTGTGCGGAACTGCTTCTGTTTATGATAATGAAAAGCAATCACGTCTAAAGTGTATGTGATGTCACAATAAATATATTTAAATATTGTTACTGCATTTTTGCAATAGATTGATCTACCGGTTGATATTGCATTGTGCTGCATTTTGTGATTCAGTCTGAGACTGTTGCAGTCGCTCGCTTTGTCGTTTCCTGGCGGATTGGCGGCAGAACCTTTGTTGGCGGTTTGGCGCTAAGCGGATTTTTGATCGTAAGTTACGTTGCAAGTCCGCCTTTATCCTACTATAGAGCTGGAGTCTTTAAACAACTTTAAAATATCTATCTAGCGACGGTGTTTCTGATCTATTTGTCGCTTTTGCAGTGGAACTGGGTAGAACTAGAATTAACGTTTTGTAAATCTGTACGGTACTGGCTACAGAGGGAGATACATATGGATCATTGATCATGGCTTCATATTCCTATTGGATCAAAACGAGGAAAATCAGAGCGAGATCTAAAGCTCACACCGATGCAGTAGAGCGTGAATTAGAAAGGCAAGTCAAAGACATTGAATCGAGTGAAGATGGACAAATTTTGTTGACATCATCGTCTGAACCTCCATCATCGTGCCTGTGTGTCTGTCTGTCTGTGTCTGTGTGTCTGTGTGTCTGTGTGTCTGTCTGTCTGTCTGTCTGTCTGTCTGTCTGTCTGTCTGTCATCTGTCTGTCTGCGTGCGTGCTTGTGTGCGTGTGTGTTTTCGTGCGTGTGGTGTGTGTGTGTGTGTGTGTGTGTGTGTGTGTGTGTGTGTGTGTGTGTGTTTGTTTGTTTGTGCGTATGTGTGTGAGTGTATGTGTGTGCGCGTTTGTGTTTGTGCAAAGTGAATGTGTGTGAGTGCGCGCTTGCGCGAGTGTGAATTGTGTGTGTTTGTGCCTGTCAGTGAATCTGCGATTCGATCTGTGAGTGTCTGAGTGCATGAGTGCGTACGCGCTTGTAGTTAGGTGTGTGTGTGTGTGTGTGTGTGTGTGTGTGTGTGTGTGTGTGTGTGTGTGTGTGTGCACGTGTCTAGTCTGTCTGCCTATCTACATGTGTGTACGCGCTATAAAATGCGCGCGCACGTGTGTATGTGTGCGTGTTTATGTGAGCATGTGTACTTTAAGTCTGTGTTTGGGTCCGTTAGTCTGTCTAGTCTGTGTGCGTGTCTGCTTTTCTGTCTGTCGTGTGCGTGCGTGCGTTCTTTATAAGGTCCTCGACAAGATATGAAAATCCTCGCTCTGCAGATGTTTTGCCACAGAATTTACAGAATTAAGACTGAGAAAACTACCGGTGTGTGTGTGTGTGTGTGTGTGTGTGTGTGTGTGTGTGTGTGTGTGTGTGGATAGCTCAGTCAAGTTCCATAACCCTCCAGTTAACACAAGTCTTTTGGTGAACACTCTTTCTCCTATCAGGTTCCCTCTATCTGGAATGACATCCCCTCCCCTCTTCGTCAACCCACCTCTTCTTGAAATCTTTCCCGGATCTTGACTTTCTTCACTTTCCTCCCCTCACTCTTCTTGTACTGTCTTGCCTTCCCCCCCTCCCCTCCCCCCACCCTTTCTCCTCCCCCTCCTCATCCCCCCACCTCCCCTTTTCATGGAATTCATGTTGTTCTCAGTGACGCTGTACATCAGGTTTAGAAGGTCTGAGTTGTATGTCTTGCATTTTTGTTTACTCCGTAATTATGTGTTTGGTTTGGATTTACTGTTATTGTATTATCCCCATATTATGATCGACCGATCAAGGCATGCAGGGGTCCATTAATAAATTATTGAAATTACCTATTCTGGTTCTGTTGTATTTTTCTGTCTTACATTAATTTAGTCGGTAATTCAGCATATGTGGCAAAGCATGCATGGGGTGGCCCAGCCAAATCCTACTTGCAGCCCAACGTGAGCCATAACAGGGTCACTTCTGGCAAAGCATGGGGCGGCCCAGCCAAATCCTGATCACAGCCCAACGTGAGCCATAACAGGGCCACATCTGGCAAAGCATGGGGTGGCCCAGTCAAATTCTGATCACAGCCCAACGTGGGCCATAACAGGGACACATCTGGCAAAGATTGGGCTACGCTTGGGCCAAACGGGGAAAAGTTGGGCCGGCCCACACATTGCCATAACTTTGCCCAATCCGGCCCCAATCGGGCTGCATTTGCACCGCCCTATTCGGGCCCAATCTGGTCACCCCTATCAGGGCCCTATCGGGCTTCCCAATCTGACCCCTATATGGGCCCAAACGCGTGTGTTGTGTGGGTTGCTTCTTATGAACCGCGTAGAGAGACAAGGTGGACCAATTCTTAACTCAACCCTCGAACACATAGTGGAAACTATGGCTGGCGAGCCACAACACACTTTAACGTTAATATTTCCAACATGGTAGGCGGCCACACTAATTTACATACCACAGGTTATAACTTTTTCTCCCATCTCTCCCGCCCCTGGTATTGAACCACGGCACAGCGCCTTGCTGCAAAGCCCAACGCCTTAGCATACTGGACCATCTACACCTCCTAAAAAAAGAGGCTATCATGTTGATGGAGGAAAATTGCTGCTACCCTGTCTTGTCACTTTGTCTGGTATGAATGAGTGCATGATTGTGCATGAATGTATAGGTGAACATCGATTGATGCACCTGTTGGTAAACGTCTTTACGTGCCAACAAGAATGAAAGTTGTGATGTCTGTGGGATCTTCCCATGGTGTTTAGTATACCACAGGTTAGTAAGTGCGAAGGCGGGGGGGGGGGGGGGGGTGTCTCGCCACACACACACACACACACTCACACACACACACACACACGCACGCACACACACACACACACACACACACACACTCACACACACACACACACACACACAAACACACAGACAGTGTCGCCATTTCCCACAAAGATGCAGACGTAGTCAAGAGGAAGAAATTGGAAGCGAAAACAAGACAGAACGAAAGAGGGACCGAGCAAAGTACAGATCGCGTGTTTCCTTTCAAAACATCTCAAGCGACTTGTTCAACAGCCCTGTCGTGCGTTCTTACAACGTCCCACTCAATGGGGATGGACCAATCGATGCGGGGGCAGCACAGCGTGCCGAGTGTGGCGGCCCAGTCTGCTCAACTACTGGTGCGCGCCGTACTGCTCCCTCCCTCAGTCAGCTGGCAGGGCGACAAAACCTCCCGCCTCGTGGTACTCACCGCAGCCCGAACTCCCGCTCCACCACAGTCTGTTCCTCGATCACTCGCACCGCCGAGTGGGCACGGCACTCAAAACAGGGCTGCCGGTAAAGCTACGGGTGTGTTGGCTGTGGCTGTGTGTGTGTGTGTGTGCGCCTGGAGCGTCAGCGCTAAGCTGGGTGGCCGAAGGCAGGTAGAGAGGAGAGGAGCAAGTTAAAACACGCCCTGCCCTATGACCCCGTCCTCTCCGTATACACGTCTGGCAGGCCCGCAGGACGACCCGAACTAGGTGCCATTGATCACAGAGTCGGGGAGAGTAGCGTTGAGTTGGTGGAGTTCGAGAATCTGGGTCCACTCACGGAATACTCAGTCAGTTGGACGGAGTGACAGACCACAGGTGAGTGACAGAGAGAGTGAGCGAGGAAAGCAGGTGCAAGTATCAATTTTTCATCGGAGTGAGCGCAGCACTAGCAGACGACCAACGCTGCGAGGTTCAGACGCGAGATTCGGTCGGGCACCGCGACACCATCAGGAGAGTGTTCTGTGCTGATTTGTACCCGGATAAGAACTGTCCCTCGAAAGCAGTGCCAGATAGAGCGCGGAGCGTGTGTAGGTTCTTTGGGGAAAGAGACAGACGCTCTGTGCAGACGAGCTGCGAAGCATTCAGTGAGTGACAAGTTTTCGTCAGTACGGAATACTACACTCCGGGAGGAGAAGACTGTTCATACTCGCGCTGGGATCATCTGATGTTCGGGACCAGTGCTGTAAGTTACAGATAGCCTACGTATCGCAATCTGGCAAGAAGAGTGAATGGGAGAGTGAACAAAAACTTCTAGAGCTGGTGACTGAGGTGACAATACTGCTAGCAGACGATATGGTTTCCGCAACTCTACCCCTAAGTTCGTTAATTGCCATGTAGTGCCTGTGCCTATGTTGCTATTGCCAGTGTAGGTAGTGAACTACGCGAGGTAATAGTGGTTATGATAGACCACTGGTCAGCCCTGGAGTGCAGGGGTTGATTGAGATCGATAGGGGTCACTTGATGCTATTCAATCTCAAGGGTATATCGGTCCAGTGGAACCACCCACTCAATACCTGACCGACAAGGAGTGTTTGGAAGTCGGCCATTGTTCTTCATAGTGGTAGCAGGAGCTCCACTTCATTGTCAGCTGGCGGATCTTGGGTGTACCTTGGGAGTGTTTGTTAATGTGAAAGATCTATTCCTTGTTCTTAGATCACAGCTGCGCTCGTGATTGTCACCTTTGGATGAAAAGAACTGCCAAAATAAAGTGACAAGCGCCACCCTGGATCTTGATAAGATCTTGAAGCCATTCTGCTATCTCTGGCATGCGAGAATGAGACGAGGCATCCGATGATTAAAAAACCTCCACAAGTGAGAATTGTCGGGTGCGGTTGTAAAAGAAAATTGATTCAGTATTCTGAAGAGTGAATCATGGAAAACACTAAAGGAGTGAAACTTTATTGGTAAGTGCAATTTTGTCTTGGTGGCTAAAATCGGTGATATGTAGCTGTAGATATTTGGGATGAGTTCAATACATGCGAAGTGGCAGCAGCTTTATACTGCACGTGGTCTGATAGGACCCTCCTCTATCAATCATTGCCCTCGATTCGATCACCTGGGGGTTGTGGCCGAAGAAAACAAGTCGCACACGCCTATGTTGTAACAAGCTTGGGGTAGGTAGGTAAGCCCTGTTGACATACATGTCTGGTAATCTGCAGAATGGGCTGGAACCACACCACCTGTAGTCGTCAGCAAGAGAATCAACGTTTGGTCTGTCGCAGTAGAAGTATTTTTTATGACCTGAAAATGTGAGCAATACTCCTTTTTTGCGGAACTCATGCTGGCAGGGGAACAGGACAGTATGCGAAAAGGAGACAAGAATCCCCCCCCCCCCCCCTCCTCCTAACACCCCCCCCCCCCTTCCTCTGCCGATGTAACTGCATTGGCATCGGAAACTGTCTTTCATATTGAACCATTCCTCGTTGCTGGAGAGGAATGCCCTGCAGTAAAGCTTCGCGTTCCCATGATGCACGGTGCTGACTGTAAGTAATTGCCTGCGACAGGGGTGGAAGCAGGCACTAAGCACAGTGTAAGATTAGCACTCCATTTCGCTACAGTGCTGTCAGTGAATGTCACAGTGGCTGTCAAAGTTGGAATCCAGTCCATTACGATGGAGACAATGCCTTGGGTGAGCTCTGGTCCCTTTTCAACGGCAAGTGACAAGATTGCACAGAGGCCTCGAGACCAGTGTTAGCGATATCTTTTGTTCCCGGTTAACACGTCCGCTGAAAAGACACAGTATTAAATATTGATCTTTGAAGTGGTCGGAGCTGTATGCACTCCATAGAAGTCTCCC
>JAWQFJ010033765.1:135000-145000 GCA_034096865.1 Theodoxus fluviatilis
ATGACCAAGTCTCAACAATTTTATGGTAGCGAGAACAGACCGTATTATCCTTTGTGACGCGAGAGAGAGAGAGAGAGAGAGAGAGAGATAGATAGAGATAGAGAGAGAGATAGATAGAGATAGAGATAGATAGAGATAGAGAGAGAGAGAGAGAGAGAGAGAGCGGTCTTGTGAACATTTCGACCGACGACAACAGAATAGACATACACAGACACACACGCACGCACGCGCGCACTCACACAAACACACACACACACACACACTCAAGCACACACCACCACCAACACACACCACCACCACCACACACATGCATGCATTCATTAACGCATGGGTCTCACCCGCACACAGATGCACAGAGAGAGAGAGAGAGAGAGAGAGAGAGAGAGAGTCAGTGCCAGGGAGATAGACAAAGACGCATACAATCAGACGGAGACAGCGATGAATGGACTGACGGTCTGATGGATGGACAGGCAGACAGACAGACAGACAGACAGACAGACAGACAGACAGACAGACAGACAGACAGACAGACAGACAGACAGACAGACAGACAGACAGACAGACAGACAGACAGGCAGGCAGGCGGACGGACGGACGGACGGACGGACGGACGGACGGACGGACGGACGGACGGACGGACGGACGGACGGACGGACGGACAGACAGACAGACAGACAGACAGACAGACGGACAGGACAGACAGAACGGACAGGATTGGGAAGACCGAAGATATAGCTACTATGGGCTTACCTAAATTCCTTGTTTCTGTCTCTGCCTCATTCCAAGTATTATACATTGCAGATAAGGATCATGATGGATTACACCTGGTTAGCTCCTTCGTCAGGAACAGACTTGCGTGACTAAATGCACATAGCCATGCCATGCCGGACATTGCTCCATGGATAGCTCACCTGACGTCTTGGACAGTGCTGCATTAGTTTGTGAAGTGCTTAAACACTGAACTATTTCCAATCGGATTCACAAGGCTTGCATACAGGGTAATTTTTAAAAACAAAACAGCCATCCACGGATTTTACCCTGGGTGAAAATCGGGAAGGCATAAATTATAACCAAATACTCCAAACAACCTGTGGATCTACAACACGGACACACAGGAGTTCCTCTGCAAGGTGTCTTCGTCGTTGTCATCATAGATAGTTTTCCAAGTTCGGCACCCCCATCAACAATGGATAATCCTACTTGACCAGAACACGACCAGCCTGACCGCCGAAGACCCGTGCCATCTGGGGATGATGTCGCCAAAGAAGAAGAGGTAGGACAAAGCGTCACATCTCATCCGGGCCGCCATGGACCCCCTGCCCGCCTTGAACGAGGGGGACGAGACACCCACACTGTCTGAGGTGATGAGTGTGCTGGACCGGGGCCTGACCGAGGAACAGCTATGGGCTCTGTGCAGGGAGTGCTGCTTGACGCTGGAGTATGTGCAAGACTCCCAGGAGATGTTCCAGACTCTCTGCGTCACCCCTGACACCGTGGCCTTTGACCCTCGCACCGGTTGCGTCTGCTTCTTGGACCTGGACACGGGTGAGTAGAGGTTTCAAAGTTCTTGTGTGTCGTCTTCAGCCTGTGGTTTTCTCCCCATTTCTATGACATCACAGTTGAACACGGATGAATAAGTTAACTGACTGGTCTTTTTCGGCTGATGATTCTCTCCAATCTTCTGTGGTCCTTGGTATATTAGTATGGTTAGAAGTATTATTAGCTTTATGGAAATACTTTTTAATACACGCAGTTAGTTTGAAAACCTCCATACGTGTATTGTTCTCGTCGTCGGGAGGCGTAATAGATAGACCCTCTTGGTTCCTGAGGACACATGCAGGGACAGGAAGGCAAGGTCCACAGACAGGTTTCAGTGTGTCATAACCGCTGAAGTAGAGCCTCCGACACTTACTATCGACAGGATATTATGCACGTCCGCTTTCTGATAATCAAGTTATTGTAAGTTTTGAATTGGTTGAAATTAAAGATTTGGTCACATCTACGGCCAATCAAAACCTCTCGTCTCTGTTCTGTTGGTGCAGTAGATTTTGATATGCATCTTTTAAGGTTGGAGCTATTTTAACGACAAGATATAAGATACTTAAGAATTTCGCACTTTCGGTAGAAGTAGTCGTACACAATTATCCCTCTGCTAAAATAAAAATTGTTTCTTTCAAAGACCACATAGGAAAAATCGAATGCATAAAAAACGTCGTAACATCTCTGGTACCTCAGAAAAAAATCGAGTTATCTGTTTTCATTCCAATAAGTCTTTGTTCAAAACCAATCCTAACAAACACTAGGTTTCTCAACCTGCTTCTGCGGTCATTTTACCATTTTCCCCCACAAGTCATTTTGTCAAGGAACCGTGTGCGGATTTAGTATTTGTCAGTGTTTACAGAAACATCATTTAAGAGGTAGGCGTGTCATTAAATAACAGGTCTGTTTTGATTAGGTTCATTACGCATTTCGTTCAAGCTGACGATTGACACCTTTTTATCTCAAAATCAAACCGCTGATAATTGAAAACCGTTGCTGTCTCGCCTCAAGCAGGACACCTGGGAAACATTATTGTTTGTGATATTGTTACGTTGGTAAAATGCCAGAACTGTGAAACACTAGCCACGTGGTAATGGTTTACGGCCGTCTGAAGTGCGTCACTGCCACATTTCCTCGTGTTGGATTCCAACACAGACCTTGCATCGGTCTTTCATTCCTGCCAGGACGTTCTTGCTTGGTCAGCAGAACTCGACACTAACGACATCCTGATATAATCACTTCCCATGAGACACAGGGATCCCATAATGCCCCGCTCTGCTGGGGGTCCCGGCTGGAATGTAGCAGAAGGCAGGACTTGGAAGTCTGCCCCTCCTGTTCCTGTCTGTACTCTTTCTCCTCGACCTCTTCCTCCTTTACCTCCTCCTCCTCCTCCTCCTCCTCCTCCTCCTCCTCCTCCTCCTCCTCCTCTCCTCCTCCTCCTCCTCCTCCTCCTCCTCCTCACTTATCATCTCCCCCCCCCCCCCCCCCAAAGTGAGGTCCTTCCTTGCAAGTGGACAACATGAGACGATTAGGTATGGTAATATTTACATCAGGAAGTTATGAAAAGGTCTTTACGACTATCATCAGTCACGTCAGTGGCAAGTACTTCCTTGTGGAGTGTGGTTCTCTGTAGGAATAGGTATGTGTATGTGAATGACCGTCGTCCTCACAGAGAACCAAACCGTGCACCACGTGTCGGAGACAGGCTCTGTGTATATACTTCTGACAAATCAGTAGACTCGTCTTTTGCGACAGTAGATGGCCTTTGTGCAGTGAAACTTTGAAAAGTATCGACAAATATTGTTAAATGACAGAAGTGTAGCCGTTAATGCCATTTTTCAGAAGTGCTTATTAGCACACGCACACACGAAAACAAACAAACACACACACACACACACACACACACACACACACACACACACACACAGAGCGAACATTGCTAGTAAGAAACGGCCGTTTGAGGAGGAGCAAATTCACACGTGTAACTTATATTTTGCATTAGAAGAAAAAGCATTAATAAGAAGAAATAATGACAAATATATGTTTGAAGCACACCGGTCCCACACTTACTGCAGCTGACCTTCGGCCACATCACGGGCTATCAGCATGCTAATAATTATGGTGACACTCAGAACTGGCAGGTAGTCAGAAGTCTTTTCTTCCAAGAGCCGATAAACTTAGATCCTGAAAGTAAACATTCTGTAGTTGCTTGTAGTCTCCAAGACAGGTGAGGAAACCTGCCTTTCCTGTAGCGTGAGTGTGTCTCAGTGTTATTCGCAAAGACAGAAGCTTGCAAAACGGTGTCAAGGAGTTCAGAGCCACCCCTAAATTCCTGTATTAGATAACTTGGACCCGCCCCTGTGTCGCGTTCTCTTACTTAGAGTAGACTTATTCTGAGGAATGTGCGGAATCTGGATGAACAGTTTGATCTTTTCTTCATGAATGCTAGCTACATTATGATAAAATAAAGGTTATTTCCCACTGCACTTCCCGAGTCTGTGCGTGTGCGTGCGGGTGTGAGAGTGTGTAACACACTGGATCCAACTGTTTATCCTGGAAAGCAGCAAATAGAGACGGAATCAATCGGATCAACGTTTGCTTGCTCTACATACCAAAGTTTGTCAAACTGGTGCATTGGAGCTCGCTTTCGTTCGGATAGAGACATAGTTTGTTCTCTTTGCCATAGACCCATCATTTAAATTTAAGCTGCGGTTTTATCTTTGATGCCACTGACGTTTTCGTCGAAAATCGGTAGTCGACCATGCATGTATACATGTGTGTATGTGTGTGTGCGTGCGTTCTTGTGAACATGCATATGTATGTGTGTTAAAAAAGTGTTCGTGTATCTATCTATGCTGCAGCGTGTATGCGTTTGTTTTGGTCTGTACATGTATATTTGCTCGTGTGTGTGTGTGTGTGTGTGTGTGTGTGTGTGTGTGTGTGTGTGTGTGTGTGTGTGTGTTACAAGTAGTAATAAGATGATTAATCTTTTCTTTGGTTCGTTAATTGTCTAGGGTAACTTGCATTATCTACTTGCCACCTTCCAGTCTACACTCAGACAACGATGACGTACGTCCACAAATGAGGAATGGGATACCGAAATCAAACTTCAGAAATAGCTTTAATCAATGATAAACAAATTGGTCATGAGTGAAATTTTCGACACAATATTCAATAAGTCAAAGAGATACTGAAACGCATGGCTAATTAAAATAAACCTTTCCCCAAAATAAACAATACTTAAAAGAAAATGGCCTGCCAAGCCAGAGTAAACCAGTACTTATCTGTGACTTGTGGAGTTCAGCCAATCCGCTGCGAGCGCGTTCTCGCTAGCGCGTGAATGAATCACAACACCGGAGGGGGAATGGGGGCGAGGGATATCCGCTTACGAATGCACTTCACAACACACGATGAAACATGAGATTGCCTCGCAGGGAGAGGAGGCAGACCTTATTCTCGTTTCTCGTAGAGGAGACTGAAGTCTTGACTTGAACTTGAGCACGAGGAGATGTAGAGGCTCAGGCGACGATACGTGGACAGGTGGGAGAAGATGAAGCAGACGACATCACTTCATTGGACGTGATTGGCAGGCAGGCGGGCGAGGTGATATCGGCTAAGTCGACAAGGCGAGGGAGACAGCAGGAACTTTCTCTCAGGCGTCTTCGCGTGCATCGGAGAATATCTGCGGTCATTTCCTCAATACAGGGAGGACGGGGTGCAATTCACATAGGAAAGGGAACTTTTCAGAGAAGGGAACTTGAGATACCTTAAGCGTGGTCTCTCTCTCGATGCGGGAGTGCGGGCACAACTCCATCCAGCACCTTGTCTACACATAGACACTTGAAGTAGGCTACTGGGCATTGTCTTTCCAGTGGAAGACACTTCATTGGTTTTCACAGTTAGTTCATCACGTGAACTCTCAGACAGGGCGCCGTAATCATATCGTCTGTCCCTGTGAAAACTCTGGAACGGGGCACACTATAATTCCATAACACGGGTTTTTATACAACAGCAAAAGTCTACTTGCTGTCCTCGTCCAATCACATCGTTGGAAGGTGTCTTGAGTCACGATATTACACTAAACGACCAATCAACTGTTCACATAACCAGTCACCTTTCCATTGATCAATAATCGAGCTTTCTCATTAGTCTGTCCTCTAAAAAGTCCACTGCAGATTGGTCAATGGCTGAATGCAAACCGAGATGAGTTCAATCTCATCCCAAACGTTCTACTAAGTTCGTTTCTTCATTAGAAGGAAAACAAGGTTCATCATTCGTTTTTCCTTCCGAAACTCCACACACCGCACAAATCTCGTTATTAGCACTGGCTTGGCAGAAATATCAAACCTACATAACAGCTTGGCAGGCATTTCCCAACCCACTGCATAATACACAACAACCAACATCAAAAAGGGAAGTATGCGTTTCGTAACAGTGTGTGTGTGTCTGTGTTTGCTTGCTTGCTTGAGAAGGCATTCGTATGTGTGTGTACCTGCAGAAACTTTCCTGTCTTACGTAAAAAAATCATTGCAAACAAACATTTAGTGTCACTGCTGACTGCTCTAGAACTTACCAAGAGTGATTTACCGAGGTAAACGAATCAGAGCACTGTGTGGTTGATATGCCCTGCGGAAATCCGTGAGATTGAGGGTTGTGTCGGATCAAGTCGACGCTTGTTTGTGACTACACCGCTTTAGGGGAGAAGGCGAGATTTCATCCGCCTGCCTAACCTCGAGCCAGACCTAGGAACAACGCTTCCTCCGTGTCAGCAGAGCAAAGAGGTTGCGACTCGTCAAACACCTGGCTGCTTTGAAAAGGGCGCTCAACACAGTACAACTTCAAAATCAATCACCTACCTGCATATCTCCTTCCACCCCACCCCCACCCCAGCACCCAACCCCACCCCAACACCCAACCCCACCCCTCTGTATCCCTCCAGAGTGTTGAATGTTTTGGAGATCTCTGTCGCCTCTCCCAAGTCTTTTCTTTCAGAGTCTTTCCGTTCCTAGACAATTGGAAGGCTCTACCGGCGAACTGTTTTGTCAGGGTGCAAACACAACACTTCCATTAGCTGACCCTTACGACTCAGCAGGTGTGCTTTCTTCTTGCTTTCCCACCGGGATTCCGGAGGTAAACGTGGACCCAAGTCTCTAGCGAGGTAGAGCCCGGGTTAGGGTCGTCAGGCCGAAGACCTTCAAGTAATTAAGCAATTAGTTTGACCTACAATGTACAGGTCAGCAGTCGTTGCGGTCTGGCTCTTGTAAAGAAGTTGGGTGCACTTATCACGGTTTCGCTTGGCGCAGTTCGGGAATGGATGCCATCATGCTTAACTTGTTTTGCATTGACTGTGTGCACAACCCGAGAATCTCCACAACAAAGCCGGGTCTGTTTGTGATATAAAAGAAGACTTCGACAACTTTGAATATTGAGGATTTCAGCTTGTTGGTGCTCATCGATGTGCGACTGACGTCTTTATTGCACAGAAATGCGTCAGACTCGATGGAATTTAACGGCATTATCCTAAAGCGCTCGAACGCATCTAAGCCTTAATGAGAGGCGTCTTTAGTTTCCTCGTTAGAAATTTTCTTGCAATCAAAACTGACATCCTGCAGAAGCAGTGAATGTTCCAAAGGTCTGAATAGTGCTATTTCCTTCCCTGATTGGCGTCTGTTTTGTCCCAGCGTGTCCATTTCCTTCCAGCGTTTCCTTTCATTGCAGAATGGAGATCAATAAACGGTCGGGAGGTAATTGATTTTCGCATTCATACTATCACTCTGGATGTCAAGAGAGGATGATGAAATATTTTTGGGCTCATTGCCAGCGAGAATGTGGATGAGAGAGAGAGAGAGAGAGAGAGAGAGAGAGAGAGAGAACGAACGAATTGGTTTATTGTTTAGGCCTTCGGCCCATCACAATGGTAACAACAAAATGAGAAATTATATCAATATACTAGGTGGAATTTCCCTTGGTATGTCTAAATAGTTCTAAGTAATATCATAAGCTTATATGAATGATTTAGAATACAAAGTTCTGCTCAATCAACAAACTATTCAGGTTGCAAATCTATGGACATTGCTTCCTTCCTTCTCTTAAATGCATGATAAAGATAAGTAGCGACCCCTCTTATCATGCCTGTATCACTTTCTGTGAATAAATGTACAAAAGGGTCGTCTTTACCATACACAAATGGTAAAATGTACTTCATCCTTAAATCATACAGAGCATGGCAACGTAATAGAAAATGCTTTTCATTTTCATCTTCATCTTCTTCTCTGCAGTTGGGACACAAGGTATCAAGGACATCTTGACAATACCTATTCTTGTGAATATAGAGATCGCTAATTCCCAACCTGAATCGAATCATGTTATCTCTAAAAACATTTTTGTCCAACACTGTAAGATACATTTCTCCTCGGAAAGTAAGCTTATAATCTTTGTAAAGAGTATAACGTGGGCTCGTGTGTAACTTTTGCCACCACTGTCGTGTGAACTCTTCCACGAGGCGAGAGAGAGAGAGAGAGAGAGAGAGAGAGAGAGAGAGAGAGAGAGAGAAGGCCAGGTAGAAGTGAGGTGATTGATTGGAAGACAGGTACCTAGTCAATCAATGCCAGGCTGGAGGGTAGGCTGAGGGCACTGAGTACAGACCAATTACCTCCTCCGTCGCAGAGTTGACCCTCGTCAATAACCAACCTCTATTGCGGCAACTTTGAATCAGGGCTTTGGCATTCAATTAGGCTGTCGCAGTATTATCGCACGTTCACACTGCCAGAGAGAATATGTACTCAACCACCCCGATGTTGAAACGAATCGTCTGATACAGTGTTTGTTTGTTTTTTTAAACTCTTTTCACAGTCCATTGACTTCAGAATACTTTCTTTTTTTCACAATGTGGCTAAAGTTAGATGGAAAAGATACAATTCTACAGGGAACAGCACATCAGTAGCTGTACTTCTACAGGTGATTTCTGGGTATTTCATTCCATGGTTACTGACCGCCTGTGTGTCTAGAGTAGGAGTGGTCTCACGGCGTCCTCCGACGCGAATCATAAAAGGGGAATAAGTAGGGAAATCCATACCCTGACCAGCTCAAATGATTGTCGTAGTTAATGGCCTTACGTGGTCAACAGAGACTAATAGACCGTTAAACTTAATTACTTTACTCATTCGTTAATCAATTCATTCAATCCATGGTAATAGGCTTTCTCATCCGTATTTGCGCAAGCATGCCTTTGGAATTGCTTCTCATGTGTGCATATGTGTGCGTGCATTTGCATGTTGTGGATGTTGTGTGTCCCTATATGTCTATCTCAGATCATGACCGTGAGAATGTGTAGATCTGAGAGCATAAGACATGGCTGCACTCGTATTTGTAAAACGATGTACGTGTTTGAGCTTGGGTGTGCATTTCTCCTCAATCAGGTAGCATTTTTCTCCCTGGGTGAGGAATCCTCCTCTCCGAAATACCATGACCTTTGTTTTGGTAATATTAACTTTGAGGCCTATTTGTTTAGATGCATGTATAAGGTTATCTATTTGTGTCTGTAGACCTACCGGAGTTGTAGACAGTAGTGCAATATCGTCTGCAAAGATCAGAAGAAATATTTCCTCTTGACCATTTTGCGTTTGTACACCATGTCTACCATGTTTGCGCATAGTCTGCAATGGAGGTGATGTATAGTGAGAATAGTGTCAGACTCTCAGAGGAACCTTGCTTTGTTCCAATGGGGCATTTAAATAAGTCAGAAATGCTATTCTCCCATCTTACGAATGTTTGTACTGTATCATACATTGCTTTTAGCATGTTAATAAATTTCGTACAAATGCCTGCTTTATTCAATGCCTGCCATAGATGTGTCCGTTCCAAAGAGTCAAATGCTTCCGTGTAGTCAATGAAAGCAACATAAAATTTCCCTCTTCCTCCACCGTATATATTCTTAGATATCATAGCGTGCAGTGTAAAAATGTGGTCAATGGTAGAGTGCTCCCTCCTGAACCCAGCTTGCTCTATCCAATGAGAGAGAGAGAGAGAGAGAGAGAGAGAGAGAGAGAGAGAGAGAGACAGACAGACAGACAGACAGACAGACAGACAGACAGACAGACAGACGGACAGACGGACAGACGGACAGACGGACAGACAGACAGACAGACAGACAGACAGACAGACAGACAGACAGACAGACAGACAGACAGACAGACAGACAGAGAGCGAACCTTAATGATGATGCATATTGCTTAATGTGAGTGATATTCCGTTCTGTCGAAGAACGTATGAGTAAACAACATAGTTGTAGAGAGAAAAATAGCATGCACTGCAACGAATGATAGGCTATCCTAATGCGCAAGATTTGCGCTCGTTTTTGTTCATTACATAACATGCTGTAGAGTGATTACTTGCATGATATGTAGAATAAACATAGGTAAAAGTTGAACCGCCGGATTCCAGAAGACAAAACAAATAATGA
>JAWQFJ010033765.1:150000-167500 GCA_034096865.1 Theodoxus fluviatilis
CCATAATGGACCATCAAGCCCTCTGGAAGCAAACAGACCAGCAGACAAGACTGAAGTGGTATATCTCGCCCAAGGAACATCAAGATCTACGAATCAGAAGACCCTCGACACATACAAGGAACCAGAAGGTATTTATCATTAAAGGGAGAGAGAAAATGGTGCGCGGAGATGCGTAACACATGTCACCAGTAGATGATCAAGGTATAAGTTGATATGTGTTAGAAAAAGCACCCGAGTGTATAACAAAATGCTATTTATCAAAAGTAATTTAAAAGGATAAATGGAAATCGTTCTCAGAACACATTTTTGTCGTCGCTTCACATGTTTCCTGACATTTTGTTTATGTGTGTTTTGTAGATAATATTTTTAAGAATCTGTTAGTTTTCGGAAGTATTTTAATGAAACACTGGATTTATCGTCAGTGCTGTGGAGACCAGAAAGGAATAAATAAAATGACCAACAAAATGCGTCCGTCAACATTATTATCACTTTTAGACTGTCTGCATTTGACAAAAAGTTAACGTTTATTTTATTCTTTTTGTCTTTGCCAGTTCAGCAAAGCTAATGTTCCATCCATGAAAATGCAACTGGCTTAGAATATAAAGCAATTTGCTAATACGGAGTAATCGTTGTAAAAATTGTGATGGGCCATCAGCCCTCCTATAGAAACCGCTGGCGCTGAACCTCCAGGTTTTGGCATATAAAAAACAAACAACAACAACAACAAAAAGATCGGGTTCGAACCCGCAACCTCTCGAGAAAAGAGGGGGAAAAAAGTAAGGTTCGAACCCACAACCTCTCACGTGTACAACAACGGGTGGGGTGGCTCTCTCTCTCTCTCTCTCTCTCTCTCTCTCTCTCTCTCTCTCTCTCTCTCTCTCTCTCTCTCTCTCGAATAACATACATACATTAACAAACAAAAAAAGCTTCTGTGCGGATTCGAACCCGTACGCGCATCCCCTACAACCAAGCGAATACATGACGTTTCGTACCCTGGACATTTCGTACCCTGGACGTTTCGTACCCTGGTCGTTGTGTACCTCATTTAGTCGATTCGTACCTTTTCTACCCTAACCCTAACCCTAACTCTAACCCTAACCCTAACTCTAACCCTAACCCTAACCTTAGGGTTAGGGTTAGGGTACGAAACGACTAGGTACGAAACGTCCAGGGTACGAAACGACCCGCATCGTAAAATAAAAAATCCTTCTTTCTCCTCGAAATTACGTCACGTTATTCGACGTCAAATGATCACGTCACACATTTTGCATTCGGACTCTGTTGTAGCGTTTTCTTGGCAACACCAAAACGTAAAAAAGTCACTTTCTTTTCAAACCTCGATTCTGAAAATTTGATACATTCAATCGGACCTAACTTCCAGTAAGTGTGCAAAATGTCAAGGAAATGCGTCCAGTAGTTTTTGAGATATCAGCCGTTAAGTCGGGACTGACAGACAGACAGACTGACACACACACAGACAGACAGATAAAGCTGTGAGGACCTCCAGTAAACCTGGAGGGATAAAGAAGTCAATCTCTCTCTCTCTCTCTCTCTCTCTCTCTCTCTCTCTCTTTTCTCTCTCTCTCTCTCTCACATACAATCACAATCTGTGACGTAGATTACATACGAAACATTTGGCAAATGCCTCCGGCGTCCCCTGAACTCTCTCGGTCTCTGTCTGTCTCTCTGTCTGTCTGTCTGTCTCTGTCTCTCTCTCTCTCTCTCTGTCTGTCTCTCTGTCTCTCTCTGTCTGTCTCTCTGTCTCTCTCTCTCTCTCTCTCTCTCTCTCTCTCTCTCTCTCTCTCTCCCCCCCCCCCCACACACACACACATACAATCACAATCTGTGACGTAAATCACATATGAAACACTTGATAGATACTTCCCGCGTCCCCTGAACACTCTCTTCTTCTCTCTCCTTCCCTGCCCACCCTCGCTGCTGTATAGGGTCCCACTGTTTTCCGAAAGGTCGCTTTCTTGGAGATCCGTGGCTTGCTAAGCCCCTGCAACAACAGTGGAGAGAGCCGAGGCATCGGTCTCACGGGCTTGTTTTGTGAACCGAACACTTGACACGGTGTTGCTTCAAAACATTCCACTTCTCTGAGCCTGCGTGCTTTTCGTCGCAATCGCCTCTTTCCTCTGGATTTTTTCAGACACAGGTTTTTGTTTGGAAATACTTCTTCGACATCACACACATGCTGATATTTAATTTGCGTACATAGCACAGCCCTCGTAATTGCTCTTATTTCCAGGAACAGGTAGTGGGTGAATCTATAGTGCACTGACAATCTACGTTTTAGTGACCTGCAGAAAACCCTGTAGGGCTTTATGACAGTGAAGATGTACAGTCTGAGACAGCGTTTCAAGGCTGCAAGATCTAGAATATTCGTTGAGCAGCATGTGCTTCTAACCAGAAACAACTGAAACACACAAAACGCAACGTACGATTAGTGGTCGTCTATTGAAATAAAGAGATGTGAAAACGGAGACGCGTAAAATGGGAAATAAAACAAAATGGTGTATACTAATTTTCGACTGAAATGCCATCAGATGCATCAGGTGAAAATACGTCCTTGCTTTCCAGTCGAAAACTTGCGTCTTTAATTTGATCTTGTACCCCACAGTAGTTGTCTCCTTTTTATCGCGTTATTGTTAAACTGTACTTTGCATTGTGTTTTTTATTTTTAAAAATTCGGTCGTCGAGCAATCTTATTTTAGACCTGGAGTATGCTCAATGCTTCTGGTGGTCGACAGAGTTACAGTTAAGAATGAGATTCCTAGCTTACAAAGGATGGAAGCATACATAATGTCACGTGACACCTCTCTTGGGATTTGGCAGTCTTCAACCCGACAAGGAACTTAGCGGCTAGAACAACTCATTTCGTTAGCACAAAGCTGCATATTAAATCAGTCACTGCAGGAACAACTTTTCTGGGTACACATACTTAAACAGCAAGAACGTGGAGTCATGAAATAGCACTAATAGAGCGAATGGAATCGAGACAGCGTGGTTTATGTAAAACCTCTACAAATGCTTTGTTTGTTCTTCTACTTTTAGACTCTGTCGTGCTGAACGAGGGACATCTCCATTTTAGCACTGACGCGCGTGTTACATGTTTGATAGTTCAGAGATGGTTTTATTCCCACCCACCCCCACACCCCACCCCCACTGGTCAGTCTTATTGTGGGGGCTAAAATGCGACGCAACATCTCTGGGAATAATCTGGGTCAAGTTCATGCATGCACGTCAGCTCGCAATGGGAAGCATCAGAACAAAGAAAAACTATGTGATAGCGATTCAAGCATGGATCCTTGGGTGAACATTTTCCAAATTCAATACTTTGCCAGGCGCATTTTTTCCCCCTATAAGTTTGCAATTCAACCAGATTTTATGTTTGATTTTTAAAAACATTTCTGCTCTTAAGCAAATACGTTTCATGCTTGTGTTGCACTCCTCTCTTGCAATATCCTGTTGTACGGGGGTTCTCCTAGCTTGCGCTGGGAAGTCGAAGTTACAAACGCTGGTGGTCATTTTCGATAAACTTTATTCATGCACTGATCGCTACACAGTGGTGAAAATCAGCAAACAGTAATCATCATACTCGTAGCAGCTTCACTCTACACGCAGTACCGCAGAGGACTCACTCCACAAGGAGGACTAGTTAAGCTCTCACCTTAACTCTGTCGCATCTGCTGCTCATCTCCTCGTGTCTAGTTGTGTCTGTCTCTCTCTCTTACCTTGTCGCTCCTTATATACCTAACCCCCACGTTCCAGATCTTTCGTGAATGAAGTGGCACAGTCTCTAAAAAGTCCAGCTCTAAATCGACTGACGTCACGTGACACAACAAGGTAATTTTAGCTCGATTCGGCCGCGTGCCAGGGCAATGACCTGACCGATATAAACAAAACCAACCATGCCGTGACCCTCCCGCATGATCTAAAACCTTCACAACATAAACAAACCGACCGTGCCGCGACATAGAATGATCTAGAACCTTCACAACAATTGCTTGAATCTTCGGGATAATGTTATATAGATTTAAAAAAAAAACTCTAGCAAATGAAATATCTTTGTGTTGAAGTGGAGAGGTCACACATGACACCTGGTGCTCAACGTTGTAGTGCTGTAGTAACAGGCGCCGCCGCTGCAAAACAACCTGATAGCAGTATCGTAGTAACACCTCAAAGCATGCATTCACCAGAAGCAAAACAATGGGGTTGGAATTGTCTTTTTTTGAATGTAATCTCTAAGCATTGAACACGCTTAGTCTTTGCAATGCCTGTATAGAGGTGATGCTGCTTTTAAAACTGATGATTATCCCATAATAATTTCGCAATTCATACAGTCTCCAGAACCAAAGTTATGGGATTGTATATATATATATATATATATTTCTTCCATAGGTTCTCAACGTATTTGATTCACATATTCTTAGTAATATTCATAGTGTTGCTACTGTTCTGTTAAACAATCTGATGACAATCGTTTAATAATCCCACAGTATATGTAGTCTTCACAGCCAAAGTTATGGCTTTCCAACCTTTGTTCAATAGATTATCGAAGCATTGGATGCACTGAGTGATAGGCATACCTACAGTGCACTCGCCACAGTTCATTTTGATTCTTACGGAGCAATCGCGCCACATGTGTACCTGGCGTCGAGTTTTCTCAGAATGGAGAAACTGACCGGTAGTTCTGCTGCTTTGGCTTTATTTTCACGAGGAATACGGTGTTTGATGTCTGACTGTAACGCTTGTAGAAATCGCTATGATCATGTTTGTATTCATTTCAATCAGGCCGCCTTGCAATACGAGGCATACATGATGTGGCTGAGCAAAATATTTCGCTTACATTTCCTATCACCAGGCAGTCCCGGAACAATAAACAAATGAGTGTCTAGAATCCATGGTGACTTCCCAGCCTTTGTTGTTTTGCAAATAAAATAAATCACAAAAATACGAATGCAGTAACTAACAGTATACTGTGCGAGTTTTATTTTAAGCGAAGGGAGAAGTGTGTGCGGTTTTCGCCCTGTCAGTCACGTGACGCAACCCCCAACAAACGGCAGCTGGCAGATTCGAGCTGAAATCTGGCGAGAAAAAAAATCCAATGAGGGCCAGTATTTGGAGCCTGGGGAATGCCCTAAATGTCTGAGTTTTCCAGTTGACCCAGCAAATGAAGACGCGTCGGGGACGAGGATAAGGCTGAGGCCAAGATGTTTGTTCTAGCATTGCCAGGAAAAGGTTAGGTCTGGCCGCCAATAGGGGGACGTCCTGCAGGCTATGTCATCCCGAGAGGTCACCTCTGGCTCGGACAGCCGGCCTACCATGTAGGGCGTCTACTAGGCAAATAGACTTTTCAAAAGCCTGGAATGTCCACGGTCAGTAGGGAACGCCTTCAGAGATCTCAAACAAGCCAGCAGTCCTGCCTCCCCACAACAACATAGAATACCATGGCATTCAGGGTGTAAGTAGGTTTTTCCCCAGTCGCTTCGTATGTATTGATGTTTCTGGTTCAAGTTTGTCTGATGATTGTTACGCAGTTTTGTATGAAAAGGCTTGTGTGATATGTTTTGTTGTATGCCATTCGACAGGGGTTCTTACCAAGCAGTGGCACGGAGACTTTGTCCCCCGTTTTGCATGGAATATGCCTGGCATGCCAGTCGATATGTTGAGGGTGCTGCCTGCTCATGCTGTGAAATTCTCCCACAGCGGACGCAAATAATGGAGCCTTTCTGGCGGGGACACTGCGCGGTGGAAAAAGATCATTAGAGTAAAAAATTTGTTTCAATTCTGCACGGGAAAAATCTATCAGGCGGAGGAAACTCATTGTTTTATGATATTTTTTAGACTCCCGATAAGTCTTTGTGAGGACTCCATTGTGCAAAGCAGCATGTGGAATTGAATGTGCAAATTGTCTGCACTCTCACCTGCTGCTTAGTAAACCTTGAACGTAAACTAATATCCTGTGTCTGTAAGTTCGAATATACGCATACATGAATCTTTGATGATGTTTAATATTGTGTTTATTCTTATGTGCGTGTAGTTCATGCGTGTGTGCATAAATGCAAACGTTACCACGAAAATGTTGAGAGAGAGAGAGAGAGAGAGAGAGAGAGAGAGAGAGAGAGAGAGAGAGAACTTTATTTTACAAGGGTAGTGAATTAGGCGTAGTGCCTTTCTTACATTCAGCCCTTGAGGCAATATATTCAAGTGTGGTGAGAAAGAGAGAGAGAGAGAGAGAGAGAGAGAGAGAGAGAGAGAGAGACAGACAGACAGACAGACAGACAGACAGACAGAGAGACAGAGAGAGTCAGTCTAATTATCGCAAGAATTATACATGTACAATTTCTTTTCATACTAAAATGGGTAGATAGTGTACCAGAGAAGCAACATTCAAATATGAAACTCGACGTAACTACAACGTCATATACATAAAAAACAAGTTTCTAAACATCCAAATGTTAAAAACGAATAACATACATGTAAGCCAAAGCCTTTTGATGTACACTCCCTCCCCTACTCCCCCACCCCCAATCAGCCGGAACCCCTCCAATAGTTCAGCCAGGGGTGGCCTGAAGTAAGCATATGTGAAAAATGGACAATATAGGATACACACTTAGCCGTTCCACTGTCTAGACGTCGGATGAAGGCGTGGAAAACTAAGTCATAGGATGATGCCTGAGAATAGTGCGACTTTTGTATTTGAACATAGGCAAAGACTTGATACATTTTATGTCATCAGGCAGTGTATTCCACAGAGCAGCCCCAGAGTAAGATAGGCTCGATTTGAACAAATCGATGCAAGGTTGAGGCAGGAGAAATTTGTCATGTCCTCTGAATAATGACTGCTCAAATAGTTTGATTAGATATTCTGGTGTTCGACCATCTTTAACCTTTTTCACAAGTACACACTTATTGAGCTGCAGATGCTTATGGAGAGGCAAAATGTCAAGCATTTCCATTTTCTTTTCAATGCTGAGAGATTTATGTGGGATCATAAGCTTACAAGCTCTTCTGTATAGTGAATTAACTCTCTTCAAATTAGCTTCACTACAGTTATCCGACAATGTTGATGCGTAATTGATACGTGTGTGATACGATGTGGGCACTGAAAAAGATTTTGCAGGTTTCCGTGTTTACAAAGTGCCTCAGCTTTGACAGTAGAAAGAGATTGCTTGAAATCTTTTTGCACATCAGATTTATGTGTGAGTTCCAGTCTAACTGTTCGCCAATCATCACCCCAAGCACTTTGAGAGAGAGAGAGAGAGAGAGAGAGAGAGAGAGAGACAGACAGACAGAGAGAGACAGACAGAGAGAGAGAGAGAGATTCATGCGTGGCACGTGCAAGTGTGCGTGAATGTGTTTGTATGCGTGCGTACATGTACACGTATGTCTCTGTCACTGTATGTATTAAGTTCATTCACAAACCCTCATCAGGTCGCAAACCCTACCGTTTCACTCCATCTCGTGTCTCCACATCTCAGAGTTGACAACAGTGGGTGAGAAGATAATGCGTCACCCTAGGCCTCTGCGAGGCACACTGAGTGCAAAGACGGGGTGATTTGCTGTATCACTAATGTCTGGAACACTCTTTCCGTGCCTGCCCAGCTCCACAGGGCAGCATTTCAATGCGAGGACGTGTGTGCCCACATCCTCCATTCCGAGGCAGTGCAAGTCATCACTTGACTGCCTTCCGGTGATCGTGTTGGCGTGACCCTTGCTTCTTCCGGAACGGCAAATCAGGGGAGACAAGTCCTGTGAGACTCGCACTGTGCTCTCTTCTGACCCTGATAGCAGGGGAAGAGAGGAGAGTGGAAACAGCGCTACTAGTACACAGCCTTGCTCATCAGAAGGCGCAGATTACGTCGGGCTTTAAGTGAACACTCCCTCTTGTCTAGTTCATCCTCCAGCCACAAGTCTACCATGCTGGGCTGAATTTGACCACAGTAACCGTGGGAATTTGAGTGTGGACGTGAGGCAGAGATTAATGTGGAATGTCGAAGTAATGGTGTTCGTTGTTGAGTGACAGTTTAGTGCAGTGAATTAATGGAGGAAGCAACAGATATATGAAAGTGTACATATGTTAATTTTGAAGCCTGTGGCTAGGTCCGTAGCACTGACGATTACTTTATCATTAGCTTCACCATCCAGTTGGCACCACACCACTACTATCACAGTAACAAGACGGAGTAAATTGACGACGACGACAGTATTAACAACACAGACCTTGAGACGTCGTCTATATTCCTTCCTCATTTTCAACTTTTCCTGTGGGTTGGGGGGTAAGAAAAAACACATCGTGTCTCCCTACACGATGCGTTGTAGGCAAGTGACGGGAAATACCGAATAGACTGACAAGATGATGGCCATATCCACCCTGAAAGAGAGGCCGAGAGAGAGAGAGAGAGAGAGAGAGAGAGGGAGGAAGGGAGGGAGGGAGGGAGGGAGGGAGGGAGAGAGAGAGAGAGAGAGAGAGAGAGAGAGAGAGAGAGAGAGAGAGTGGTGGAGTTGGAGGGCGGGAGGAAGGCGAAATGAGAGACAAACATACACAAAGAAGGCAGACGGTCAAGATGACACACACATTCACTTACAGAAACATTGTTGTACATAATGCGCTCAAGCATGCAACTCATACAACACGTAAATAAGCACAACGTCATGGGAACTATATTTTTTCATACGAATACATTCGTTTATCATTTGAAATTCTGCCCACGACGATATGACTTTACAGCTCTTACTGCCATTGGAATAAGGCAGTGACTGCTAAGTGCGACTTCCGGAATGCAAATTCCTTTGGGGGATTCGGGGGATCAGTGACGTAGAGCAGATCCCATATGGGTCATGTCTAGACCCTGTACCAGTCTTTGGGGATTGAGGACTCGGTAATGATAGAAAAACAAAGCTGACCTGGGGCGAAGACGTGCTTGCACCTGATAGGTTTCCATATGCCATGGCTTTCCTTGTTGCCTGTTATTCTTGCGATAGAGCTGATCCATGACCTCCTTAGTGGACCGATAGGTTGTAATGGATGCTTTGAAGTTGGAGACTACATGTACCCACCCCAAGTGTCCGCATTTGTGAGAGGACTGATATAAAGGAGTTGTCATATTGAGTTTGTTCTAATTTTACACCAAGGTATTGCCATATCATTTCATTTTTGTTTGTCATGTGTGAAAATACGGTGAAGGCATGATAACCGGTTGTGCGTTTTCTGCGCCAGTTAAAGGCCATACGTCGGCAGCGATGCGATCATTATGATTTGTGATCACGGAGTCACGTGCTTTGTATTTTGGCTTTTCGATTACGAGGGAGGAGGTATGAAGAAAGGAGGTGCACAGTCAACGAGAGAGAGAGAGAGAGAGAGAGAGAGAGAGAGAACGAACGAACGAACACTTTATTGTATAGGCCTTCTGCTCAGTACAAGGACTCAGTATCACGAGTATAATTAACAATGATACAAGCCATCAAGTACCAGTGCACTCAGGACCGCCCAAAGAGTGACAGACTCAGGAGGATGTCCTCAGGCAGACTGAAAAGATCAAGCTTTGCGCTCGAAGCAAGGGCTTTGAAGAAAAACCATCAGAAAGTGATGCCAGAGCTGGTTGATGCACCATCATTCTCCTTTGATGCCCCATCCTGGGAAGACAGACTGGGAAACCTGGACATACAGACCAGCGTCCCCCACCTCACAACAAAGGACGAGCAAAGCAGTGTGATGAAAAAGGCCCTGACGCTTGCCATGCTTGACGAAAGGTACCCCCAGGAAGCATGGATACGGGTCTACACAGACGGGTCAGCCACAGATGCCGTAAGAAAGGGAGGAGCTGGGGTGTACATTCAGTACCCCAGTGGTGAGTGGCAAGCAGAGGCTATACCAACAGGCCTCCACTGCACAAACTATAGAGCTGAGGTACAAGCACTGATCCATGCAGCAAATACCATCATCGACAGAGTCAACCATGACAACCAGGTGGTCTTTCTGACCGACGCTCTGTCAGTGCTGCAAGCGATGACCAGTAACAAACAGCCTCAGCTGGAACAGGCGCTGAATAACATCAAGAGCCTGTGGACAGTGCAGCAGTGGATCCCCTCCCACTGCGGTGTACAAGGAAATGAAGAGGCGGACAAAATGGCAAAGCTGGGCGCAGAAGATGATCAAGAGAACAACCCCGTCATCTTGGCAGAGGTGAAGACCATCATTAAGACTCTGCACAGGACGCCCCAGCCACAGGACAGCTACCACCTGCTATCAAGACCGCAGCAGGTTGTCATCTTCCGCCTGAGAACGGGACATAACAGACTGAACCAGCATCTTCACAAAAAGATGCATGTTGTGCCCTCCCCTATGTGTCCTTGTGGAGAGGCAGAACAGGACACGGCCCACATCCTACAGGACTGCGAGAACCTCAGGTTGCTGAGTACCACGGAATCATCAGCTTTGCCTGAGGAAAAAGAAATCATTCCATGACACCATACTGAACCATCCGTTCCTGGCGTTCCAACTCCCTGGCGTCTTGGGACTCCTGCAGATCTGCATGGGAAATTGGGTCTGCAGAGTACCAGAATCACACCTGTGGACAGGTGGGCGAGGAACCGTCTTGCAGGCGACGAGAAGTCGTGCTGCTGCTGCCCACCCTGACAAGGCCCAGGCCCCCGTAGGCTTCAGGCTGGCGTTAGGCATTGGTCGCCCAGGCGTGGGCACTCCGGCCTAAACAGATCTACTCGAGTTAACCGTCGTAAAAACACTGGCTCTTCGTCCAGGCCAATTGCTGGCCAGCTCCTGTCCAGCCTGACCGCCTGGCTGGAAGCCGTCTCAGAGCAAGGGGAAGTGGTCTCCACTCTGGGCCGGCCACTGGTCTTCTCTGTTGGTACTGTAATGCCCAAGAGCCCGGGGTCTACAATGGCCCAGATAATCTCCGATTACGCCTCTTTAATAATGCGTTTTCCGGCCTGCACTCCTCGACGCAACGTAGAGAGGTAGCACAGTTATATGGTTGTTCCGTTATGATGGCTGACCGCCCTCTGGCTTTCTTGGTCGTCGTTGAAGGATATATCGTCTGCAAATGTGTCCCAAGTGAGTTCCGCCAGCCACTGACGACCATGGGAGTGGACAGGAGGTAATCAGAGCTTGTTACTCTAGAGGATTAGAGGCTGTTTCTATGAAAACTTTTGGTGTGGTGAGTGGATTTGCCTGACTGCTGGCGTGTGTAGGACCAGAGTGAAAGGACTGGAGTCTGCATTGGTTTGACACGAGGATTCCGCACTCGAACATTTGAGCGCTTGTCTGTTAATGTCTTTTCCCCTATGTATAAACCATGACCCTCCAAGACCAAACTTTACCAACTTTTGTATCTGCTGGTTTAGTTATTGTCCAGTTTATCTGTAACGTTTTCTCTTCTGTCTTGGTCTTTACCTTCTCGTACCATACTTTTTGCATACCCTTGTTCGTTTTTGTTTCCGCGGACTCTTTTTTTAATATTCAAGTTTTTGTTATATCGATGTATTGGTGTTGTGTACGAATAGCTTAGTTTGTAAATAGATACAATATTCTACTAAGTTAAAATTTGGGTTTTTTTAATTTCGTTTCCCTGTGCAGTGTAATGTTGTGCAAGGAATCACCCATTGAAGAGAGAACCAACTCAAGAAACCTCACTGCTGAGGATTTTTTTAACTCTACATGACAGACTGAAGGATCAGGCTAAGTATTCTTTAGACTGCAATCAAAGGGGCATTACCAGCAGCACTCACCCAAGGCGGACCCTGAGTGTGCGGAGACTGGGGGAGGCTGGTGCCTCTACAGATACTGGCAGGGAACTGGCTCCTAGCTTTGTCTGGGACGCTGCCAACTTCTCAAGCTGACAAAACAAGTCCACTTTGTCCTCCTGCGGAATGGCTTTCCACTATGGCTTGCTTTTCCCCAACAACCCCCACTCGCTTCGTCGCCACAGACTTTTGTCTCGATGAAGAAAGTGGTTGTGTTGTTGTGATTTTGAAATAAAGAATCCTTAACCCCTTTGCAATGACGTGCAATGAATGGTGAAAATTACTCTTTGATCGATGAGTTATAGGCTATTTGCTTTTTATGACAATGATGTACATAAATTCTTCAAATGTAATTATAAGTTATGTTCATATAATCACATTTTGCGATTCGTCTGATAATCTGTTATGCGTTGAATCCTGCATTTCAGACCCAGATTCCTTCTACGTGCCACCTGAATATGACGATGTTGGGAACTCCGTTAAGGTAAGTTCTGCATGCTCTGGTGGAGTTTTCACCTCAGGTCATAAAATAGACATGAAAAATACAATATGTCATGGTTGTCATTTTGCTATTCCTCAGGATGACAAATATCAGTACATCTGTATCTGAGTCATTTGTATATCGATATGAATCGTATACGAGAACAGGCATTTGTGCACGTGCATATGTGTGTATGCGGCAATGTATAGCTTCCTGCCTGTCTCGATTTCTGTGTTATTGGAAGAGGGCATGAGTGTGTGCGTTCGTGCGCGTATGTGTATGTATGTGTGTGCATACGTGTGTGCGCGCGCGCGTGTGTATGCGTGCGTGTGTGCGTGTGATATTGTGTATTGTGTGTGTCTTTTTGCCACCCACTTAAATTTTTTTGACGTTTGTGTTTGTTTAATACTTTTTAAAGTTATGTTTGCATAGTCAATGTTCGTAATCTACACCTCATCATTTAACTGAGTGAATCTATTATGTTTTATGTCATGACTTTTACCAGTATGCCTAATGCTTTTCATCATCAACATTCCATTTGTTCTTTTCGCTTGCTTGACGTTCCAAGTCCGGTCGAGAAGTAAGGCATTTTCTGCTACGCATATTTTTAGTTGTACTTCAGCAGTCGTTGAACTCTTTCATAGGTGTATGGGGAATCTGGTAGGGTAGGCATGGCACCTGGTGTAACAGTGAGTGCTTGTGGCTCGTAGCCTGCACTAGGTTGGTATGCTTTCCAAAAGGTGGAGGTGATGCTTATATTCAATTGTCTGTACTTCGTTCCAAACTGAGCATCTTTTCTACCTGCGGTTCTCTTCTACTGAATCCATGACTGCTACCACATTCCTTAGGCGGATGAACTACTTAAGGCAAACAAACATGAGTACCATTAAAACCCTATACCCAGACGCATAGGAGACTTGTTTACAAAACCACAACCTTAACTATACTTTTTTTCTCTTCCCAGTCTTTGTTCTTCGCCGAAAAGTGCGCTAAGTAATCCACTAGTATAACTTAACCCTTCTCTCTCCTCACTGCACTTGGTCTCCCTGGACTGGTGCGTGCTCTTATCCAAATGTTTGCTTACAAAACCACAACTTGTAACTCTAACCTTTGTCTCTTCCCAGTCGCACCTGTTCTCCTTGGGCATGTGTCTGCTCTTCGCCGCCAACTACGAGGCAGGGGACCAGACAGAGAAGCCTACCCATAGTGACCAGTTGACGGAACTCCTGTCGCAGCTGACCTTCGATGACCACAGCCAAAGACCTGAGCTGGACACTGTGCTGCAGCTGTCCCAGACAGCGCTAGGTGACAAGAACTCCCAGGACGTCTGTCTCCAATTGGCCAGCAGCTTCCCGTCCTTCTCTGCAGAGACCGTCTCTGATGGTGCGTGCTGACTGACAGTGTGAAGTGAAGTAGGTGTGGTAGGGTGGAGCGGAGTATGGATGTAAGGGAGGGCAGAGAGAGAGAGAGAGAGAGAGAGAGAGAGAGAGAGAGAGAGGTGTAGAAAGATAAAATGAATAGTGTATATATATATATATATATATATATATATATATATATATATAAAATGGCGTTGCTTCGCAAACGAAGATGAGACGATGCTGCTGTTCACATCCACCGCAGACACGTTGGTGGCTGTAGATGCCGATGCGGGACAGGCAAGCCCGACCACAGCGGCCGCAGGGGAAGATCCGGCCAGGGTCTAGCATGACGTCCTCTCGGTTGGGTGAGGAAGTATGTGAATGAGCACTTGACCGTCTACGAAAGTGAGTAAATCGATAAGAATGCAAGTCAGTAAGAGAGTGAGTGAGTGAGTGACTGACTGAATGGCTTAGTGTTTTAATGAGTGAGTGGGAATAGTGGGTGAGTATAAGAAAAGATGAAATGAAATGAGGGATAAAGTTACAAGTGGAAGCATTAGATTTGGTAAGAAGGAATAGTATTAAACCAAATGAGTGAAAAGAGCGAATAGCCCAGTGTATAACCGAAGCTGCTCAATTCCCACTGGCGGGAATACAGTGATTTTTGTTGCTGCCCAAGCCTGCTTCACCACTAGCACTCGCATTACTTGTCCCAAGCTGCCCCCTGCCCCATCCCTAAAAAAAGTTCATTATTGAATGACTGAGCACCTGAACTGATGAAGGCTGACACGTCGAGTGCATGAGTTAGCGCGAATGAAAGAACAATTTATTATTTAATGCCATACTCCAGGAAATGCTGAGAGGGGAAAAAGAAAACGTTGATCACCCAAGAACATGCTTGAATTAACAAGTGAAATATTGGGAAAAGGATGACATTAATAAATGAACCAGCGAATGAATGGATGGATAACGGGATAAATGGATAAGTGATTGTACAAACTGGGCAGTGACAATATTTTTCAAAAAGACCTTTAAGTGTTTAAAATGTATTGTCGCAATTATTAGTTAAAATAATAGTTACAAAGAAAACCTAAGCTTCAAGTGCAACAAGAAATGTCTAGTCAACGAATGATCATCCTTACTGCCAGATTAAGGCTGAGCTTTACGTTAAGAACGAACATGACATGTCAAGCTGTATATCTAACATTTTAAAAATGCTGAAAAACTTTTTAGACAAATGTAGTGATGAGCATTTACAAATCCTTTACTTCTGTTTATTGTTTTCGACCGAGCCCATCAGCGTTTATCCACTGTAAACAATAGATATCTTAAATGATAGATATATTATTTTGTGTCCCAGAAAAAAATCGAGGGCTCAGAAAATTTAATATACTTTTGCAACGGACAATTGTGTCATTGTTGAAAACAGATGGGAATGTATTATCTTCACGAAAAATGTGCCTTTGCTCTAATCACCACTGCATCATTTCACACAACTTGATAACTAGCTACAATAGCCACAATGGTACCCTGACATTTTCTACAGTAGCAGGCTGCTTAGGTTTAAACTTAAGAATATAGATTAATTCTCTCTAGTGGAACAAAGATGGTTCACTTATGTCGGTCTCATCCCAAAAGCATGCTACGCAAGGGGTTGTTGTTCCCCAAATGCACGGTGACACAAGAGACACTGGTGGAACTGGAGACCCACCCTTAGGCTGGCTGTAAGTTCAGGAGAGTGCACAGCTCGGTGTGGAATGAAGGAACAATCGCCCGTGCCTCGCTGGGGAGTGGAGCTTAGCAGGTTCAGGAAGGCGGGCAGGCAGGCAGACTATCTCCAGCACCCAGCTCACCCCTCAGCAGGCTGTGAGGCCGTATCCGCTCCAGCCAGCGTGTAAGGGGATTGGGGACTCTCTGTGCCTCTTTGTTCCCTGACCTGGTTGCCAGCCCCCGCTGTCAGTGCTTGTTTGGGCGAGGATCTTCTCTGGGAAAGAGTTCATGAAACCATTGAAGGAAAAATGAATGCAAGGATAGGCTAGATCGATGAAGTAATGAAAGGGCGAGATATATCAATGGATTGAAAGGAGAGATACGTTGCAGAGCAATACTGTCCCTAAGGACAGCGCTCTAGATGTGGGAATGCTTTGTCTACAATTACCACTAAGGAAGAGTGTCGTTATATATGAATGGGAATCCCTTCTCTGGTTTTGGTGTCCTCAAAGTGACTCTTGTTTTTCTTACTTACACACGTAGTGTACAGACCTGGTTTTGAACACACTTTTATTTATTTCCTACTCGCTTCCAGTACACTTCGTGCCACTGGTTATCTCTTTTCTCTTCTTTTCTTTTTTGTGCTCATTTCTTTGTGATATCCCATGCACTTGGCATCGTCCAAGACTGCTGTTGATACATCCATCTTTGGTAGCCATGGCTTTCATTATTTTCCCTTTCCTTCTTAGCAATGATTCTGCCTTGTTATCCTCATTCTCTCATTTCCTCTCATGGTCTGACACTACTTTTGACTTGGTAGTTTGAGGTAACACTAACACTATATCTATGCATTAATGCTTCTGATCGCATAAGTTCCCGTCTTTTATTCATGGATCCCTGCATGTATTCAATCGGGAATGCATTTGTTTATTTTCATCTTGACACTGTTATCTAGCAGCTGCTGTGTCACTGAACATCCATTCCTCGGCTGATCTTTAATCACAGCATATGAGTGATTGAAGCTAAACTCTTGCCGTGTAAAAAGGAGTGAGTTAAGTTATGTACGAAGGAAAAAGTAAATGTTGTTAAGCTTGATGAATGTCTCGAATAATATTTGTGAGCTCGTCAGATGCAGACGATTGCTTGAAGTGAAAATGACAAAGCGAGTGCAAAGGCAAGACGAAACCAATGGAGAATGATGAAAGAGACAGGACAAAGAAATTATCCACATACTGTTTTTGGATGTGAACATTCTAGACATTTCTGACGGACTCTCAAGACAGAGATTCCTCTTGTTTTCTTTTGAGCCGTTTAACCTATTGACCACAACAGTCATGCAGCAGTTCGCTGTCACTGTGACATTCCCTGAGTTACTATCTGTTGCCGTGTAGACGAAAAGATATTCTACAAGTTTTAAAAACACAACCAGAGCCCTACGGGGATACAGAAAACTTGTTGAGAACCATGCTATGTCGGTGTGTTCCTGGCCTGACCTTCACCCCAACATACTGACACGTCGGTCTCCCTCTGTCTTCCAGGTGAAACGTCCAGCCTGCTGGAAGTGACCCAGGGACTGGCAGCCTACCTCCAGTCTTCCTCGGGGCTTGTTCGGAGGCATTCTCCAACCCTGTCTCAGTCCTCCCTCCCCCTTCCCCCTCCCCCTCTTCCCCAGGACATGGTTAGGCAGCGTCTGCAACAGGACGGCCGCTGCGACTCCAAGAGTTCCAAGGAATCTCCAAGATTTCCTCCGAGCCAGCGTGACGGTTCCATCTCTTCCGCCTCCTTGAGCTACCTGCAGATCGAGAGCGAGTCTCCTGTCAGTCCAGGTCGTCGCTACCTGGACAACTGGGAGAAGATCGACAAGAGTCTTCGGCCCTGCGGCAACGGCCTTTCCCCGCAAGGGGGAGGCGACCAGAGGAAATCAGGTACCTCGGAACTGTGCTCCCCTGCCATGAGTGCTGGCAGCGGGGTGGAGGGACGGGGGCTGGTGGGGGTCCTGGGAGGAGACAGTGGGGGAGAGATGGAACCGGACAGTGTCAGGTCCGTGTCCACCACCACCAGTGCAAGCTCTTTCCTGGACGACCTGGCCTCCCCGCGGCGTGGCCGTTTCAAGCCTGTAAGTTTGCTGTGTACGGAGATGTTGTTCAGTTGTGATTTTTTGATAGCAGTCGCCCTTTGT
>JAWQFJ010033765.1:170000-182500 GCA_034096865.1 Theodoxus fluviatilis
TTTCTGCATTCCGTTTCTTTCAAAAAAGAATATATGAAAATTTAGTCTATTTTGGGCCTGTGGTGTAGGACCTAGCATGCTTTGCATCCAGTCTGGTTTCCCGTGGACGGCGCGTAGGTCGCTCGCAGCTTGGTACGCGTCTGTCGATGAAACCCAGGTTCGAACATCGGAACTTCAGAACAAGGAAAAACGGAAGGGCGTGCAGTAAATCAAGCTCTGTTATGAAGTAAAATGTCCGTTAGCAAAAGGAATTAATATGGACGATGAACAGAGCTGATCCCCCGGTATGACGTGACTTGCAGCAAAGGACGCTGGGCTACATTCTGGAAGCACTGGGGCGCCACCTGGAGGAGAAAGAGTTGTGGATGCTATGCAGGGAAGGCATCTCGGCCCTTCAGAGGAAAAAGAAACACCTGCGTGAGTCTCCATTCCGTTCCTTGCATCTCTGTCCCCGATAGCCGCCATTGCAACAGCATCGACATCAGCAAGAACACCTTTCACCGTCCACTCCTACCTCCACCACTAACGCCACCACAGCGACCCTCGCTTCTATGAGATCACTGCTACCACTTGCATCATCACCACCTTCAAGTAACCATAGGTGTCAAGTACTATTAGTGTTTTGTCATGAGATTTTGCATGATTTGTCATGAGATTGATCACTTTGTCATGAGATTCGCGCGGCAATGAAAAAACCCCAGTGAAAACGGCAAAATATGTGGGGGTTTTCTTTATTACACAAGCACATGTATACTGCTAATATAAAGTGTGCTGTACATCACTCATTAAGTCATTTGGTTTACATCCACTGCTCCACATTAGGCTTACTCATTAGTTGTGTGTTCAGTTCTCTATTTACATCCACTGCTTCTTTTCACTCACATATTAAGTTCTCTATTTACATCCACAGCACTGCTCCCCCTCACTCACAAGTTCAGTTCTGACAGTTCTTTATTTACATCCACAGCACTGCTCCCCCTCACTTACAAGTTCAGTTCTGACAGTTCTCTATTTACATCCACTGCTACTTTTCACTCACATAATTATTCAGTTCTCTATTTACATCCACAGCACTGCTCCCCCTCACTCACAAGTTCAGTTCTGACAGTTCTTCATTTACATCCACTGCTCCCCCTCACTCACAAGTTCAGTTCTGACAGTTCTTTTTTACATCCACTGCTCCTACTCACTCACAAGTTCAGTTCTGACAGTTTTCTATTCACATCCACTGATCCTTCTCACTCACATGTTCAGTTCTCTATTTACATCCACAGCACTGCTCCCCCTCACTCACAAGTTCAGTTCTGACAGTTCTTTATTTACATCCTCTGCTTCCCCTCACTCACAAGTTCAGTTCTGACAGTTCTTTATTTACATCCACTGATCCTTCTTACTCACATGTTCAGTTCTGACAGTTCTCGATTTACATCCACTGCTCCCCCTCACGCACAATTTCAGTTCTGACAGTTCTTTATTTACATTTATTGATCCTTCTCACTCACAAGTTCAGTTCTGACAGTTCTTTATTTACATCCATTGATCCTTCTCACTCACATGTTCAGTTCTCTATTTACATCCACAGCTTTGCTCCCCCTCACTCACAAGTTCAGTTCTGACAGTTCTTTATTTACATCCACTGCTCCCCCTCACTCACAAGTTCAGTTCTGACAGTTCTCTATTTACATCCACTGATCCTTCTCACTCACATGTTCAGTTCTGACAGTTCTTTATTTACATCCACTGCTCCCCCTCACTCACAATTTCAGTTCTGACAGTTCTTTATTTACATTTATTGATCCTTCTCACTCACATGTTCAGTTCTGACAGTTCTCTATATACATCCACTGCTCCCCCTCACTCACATGTTCAGTTTTCTATTTACATCCTGCTACAGTACCTCACAGTCACTGATGTTCTTTGTTGTACTCATCAGTACAAGCCTTTGCTCTCTTGTGCATTGTGGAAGTCACCCGGAAATCATGACAACACTCATCAGAGTTCATCTTCACTTGCAAGAAAGCTGCCAGAGTGTCAGGAGCCAGACTGCTTCTGGCATCTGTGTGGATCTTTCTCACCATTGAGAACACTCTCTCACTGTCAGAGTTGCTGTGGGGCAGACACAGAAGAGCAGGCAACACTTTGCTAAGCAGAGGGAACCTAACTTCTCCAAAAGGTGTTTTCATTGTGAGGATCTCCTTCCAGACAACATCCATTTTTTTGGCTTTTCCATTCTGATCCAAAAGTACCAGCTCACCCTCACCCAGGAGTTGAAAGTCTTCCCACTCCTCTTTCAGGTCTTCCTGGTCAACATCATCAGCAAATTTCATTGCCAGTGTCACAATGTCAGTGTATGGCAGCTGCTCTCTCTTGCTGGGGTCCAGGACCTGAATATGTTCCAGGATCTCCTCTCCAAATGGGAACTTGTTCAACATTTTCTGGACACAGGCTGTGTAGAACTGTCGAACATCATGCAAGAACTTATGTTCTGTGGCTGGTGGGCTGTCAATTCTGTAGCCAGGCATCGTTTGATGATTTGTGTTGCCTTGGTCCTCTTACAGGAGAAGGCTTGGGCCGCTTTCGAGTCAGGGAACATCTTTTTCATGAGAATGGTGAAATGGTCGGCGGTTGTCGCTGGCAGGTTGTGTTTTGCAAGGAATTGGCAGAAGAGAATCTCTGACTGAGACACGGTCTTTCCTTGGTCCAAGTTGTTAGCCTGCCTCCGGAATGTAACATCGAGAGGGATGTGCTGTTTTGCTTTTTTAAAAGCTTCTTTGTGCTTTGAAGATGCGAAGTGGCGAACTATGTCAAATCGCCCCGACGCCGATACCTTTACCGACCGTTTGCATGACTTGCAGTAAGCAAAATCAGAGCCTGCATCCGACTTGCTGATCTGCCCCTGAAACTCTTTGTCCGTTTCCCACTCACACTGGTATTTCGAAGAATACCGAGCCCTTTTCGCAGGCGGTTTCGAAGAAGACGCCATAATTGCGCTTTGAATCTCTTTGTTGTTGCACACTACGCATGCGCGAGAAGCGACTTCCGGCCCCTGACTTCCGCAAATCGCGCACTTACCGCGAGGCTTGTACACTTTCACACTGTCCTCAGACAAACCTTAAAAAAAAATCCGTACGACTAAAACGCAAAATTACGTGAGGTTTTCGTCTCACGCCGTGAGACTTGAAAATCACTGAAATTGCGTGAGACTCACGCAAAATACGTGAGACTTGACACCTATGAGTAACATTTTCCTTTCTCTGACTGCCTCTCTCCTGTTCCCAGCGAAAGTCTCATTAGTTTACTTCTGTCCAAAAAGTACAGGGTCCGTTTGCTCAATGCACCCATTTGCTCCATGCCGCAGCACGCCGTTCATTATGTGAAAACTAGTGTAGACACAGACGGTGTCTGGGATGATATTCTGATAACTTTAAGGAGGGATGTCACTGTGTTTCAGCTGCCTACATCTCGCCCGACACGGTGGTGATACGAGAGGAGGGCGGCATTGCATTCAAGGCCATTCCTGAGGACAAACCTCTGGAGGTCATCTTCATGGCCCCTGAGTTGCAGCAGAAAGGCATTCTGTCTGAAAAGGTGCGAAAAGTGATTTCATGATAAAATGAAAGTTTGAACGAAGAGACTGAATGTATACTTGTTTGCAAATTACCGTTGCATACAACATTTTATAAAGATCATCGTAACGTACTGAATGACTTCATATCCGTGGATGCAAAGCCATAAACGAAATCTGTTATTTGTGAGGGACGTAGCATACAAGTAAGATTGTGGGCGGACCGACCAACGACAGACAGACCAGATCAGATACGTATATTCTCTACGATTTTGGCTTATCTATCCCGTAAAAAGACTGCCCTGCTTCCACAGACGTGCCTATACGGACTGGGGGTGACGTTGCGATGCGCGGCGGGACGGAAGTACGCCAATGACATGGGGTCTGCGTGCAGCAAGGAGCTGGAGAACCTGGTCTTCACCATGCTCATGTCCCGCGCTGAGAAGAGGCCCTCCTTGGAGGAGGCCATGGAGGTCAGTGTCTGCTGTGTGATGCACCCCATGTGGTTTGGGGGTAGGAATGGATCCACCGCGTCTCGTACAAGGCGAATAACTAGTGAAACACGGACTTGTCTTGCTCTTTCTATAACACGTTCATGTGAATTTCGTGGTCACTGGCCTTAAATAGCCTACAAAGGTTTATAAGCCATAACCAATTCATTCATTCATTCATTTATTCATTCATTCATCCGTCCGTTCATTTATGTATGCGTTCGTTCATGAATTCGTTTGTTCGCTTATTCATCATTCATTAATTCATTCGTTCGTTCGTGTGTTTATTCATTCATTCATTCATTTTGTACGGTGCACTCGTTTGAGTAGATTTTTCTACATGGAGATTTAAAGTCCCAGGGAGTCATTCAGGACATAACAATAGGGCAGAATTCGCGCAGTGCGTAAAATGAGAGGCGGTGTCTTCTATTTCTCAAGTGTTGGGGACCAAACTATCAAAATTTTGTAGACATGCATATCGCATAACTCTAGCAGGGGAAGTACCTGGCGAAATGTAAATAGAATGACTCTACAAAAGCAACAGTGACTGCTGCAGAAAAAAAATCCTGGGTTTTTACTCGCTCTACTTATCGTCTTCCTGCTCTTTCTCCTGTCCCTCATTTTTCTCTCTCCCTCTGTCTCCTCCTCCCAATGCTGCTGCCACCATCTACGTTCTGATGAGTATGATACCACCACCACAACCCCTTCCCCTGCAATGCATTCGACTATTGTTTACCTCAATACTGCTGCTGCTTCTGCATGTGCCGGTACAGCTGAAACTCAACAGACCACAAGAGACGAGAAATGTGCATGACAGAGTGTGTCTACGCATATTTATCTCTGCGAACCATTTGCATTAACCGGGAAATAGCTGGAATGGTAGCTCTGTTACGACAAAACAATGTAAGAGGCTGGTTTTTTCTTTTCCTTAATATTTAGCTTTTTTCGCTTAATCTCGTTATTTATTGCCTCTCAAGAACAACAGGAAAAACGCGCGCACGTATTCATGCTCAACACCACAGGACTTTGCAAAACTAAAATGATCCTAAATGCTAATTGATGAAACTGTGAAAAAAGATCAGAGCAATCTTCTGGAAGTAAAACTATGTATTTGTTTTCAAGCAAGCAGCAAACAACCAAGCAAGCAAACAGTAAGCATCAAAAGAAATAAACAGTTAAGCAAAGAAAACACAACTTGTCTGATGGTTATGTAATATTGCATAAGATATAAACACGAAGAGAAAAACATTTCAACGACTACGTGAAAACTCTTGTTATCTACACTGAGAACGATGTTTTTGTCAAAGTCGAATTTTTTACAAGATGTGACGTGCTGCATGTCACTGCAATTGGCATCACATACTGTATGGGAAAAAGGATGGAACAATGGATGGGACGCAATCTTCTTCCTTTTCTCTGGCGTTTTTCAGAAAATTTAATGTCGATGGAAGTATAATAACAGTCTCTATTGCATGCGTGATGCACACTAGGTTGGCTGTGTTTACTTACACTTGTGCAGACAGTGACACATCAGGAGAGTTACAGATCACTGTGGAATTGGGAGGGGGGTAACCGTGCCGAGGGGAAACGGGGTTGGGGGGTGAGGCTGGGGATAGGCGACCGGGGGTGGGTGGGGGGAGAAAGAGATTGAAGAGAGGCTTCACGTTAACGGTTAGGGGTTGGGAGATGAGGGAAGAGAGACAGGATGTTTCGCCCACGTGTCTTCCGTTTGCCTCCAACACGTCACCGAGGAGAAGTACCCTCTCTCACTCTCGCTCTCTGTCGGCCATGTTGGATCAGTACAGGCACCCTCTGTCCCCATGTCCTGGTCTAGACCTTATCCGCTGTTAGCAAGTTTCACGCCGGCATTCATTATTGACAATCCAGACTGCTGCGCATCATATTTCTGTCCGACGCTAACGTTGATGTAAGTTGGTTACTATAAAAATCGTCTCATGCAGTGAGTATTGTGAGAAAGCGGTTCAGTAGTCGGGCTTTTCGTGGACGATGTCATTTCTGTAGAAAATTACTGCAGTGATGCAAGTTTCTGTGATAATTACTGTGAAAAACAAGAATAAGGATATTTTGAAAAGCAGTCAAAGTTATATCATGTCCGTTAATCTTTGTTTCAGTTCTGCAAAAGAAACATTTCTTCGAGAGGGATTCCTTCCAGAGACGTGTGTCAAAGACTGTATGAAGATGCCGTGGCAACGGTAAGCAGACTTCTTTAAAGCACAGAAGAGTTATATTTGTATTTATAGGCATGCTTTGCTCAGGGGATATTCGCCATTGTAAGTAAAATAACGTTCTTGGTGGATTACGTCCGAAACATTTAATTGTTCAATCAGACATAGGATTTGTTTTCATCCCGATCTCACCGAATGGTTTTGTATAATTTGTATCGCTACAGAACCCTTTTTCAATCATGTTTATATTGTTTACAGGACATTTGAACTACTCTGACAAAAGTTGTATATTGTTTCTAGTAACATTGTTTTATGACACTTTTCTGTGTGAACACGTTAGTTTGAAAGATCAGAAAGTTTCATTAATTCATTCATGCTGTATCATGATGCATTTATTTCTCGATCAGAATGAAGACATAGAATAACGTTTTACAACCTCTTTCTGTATGCTCTACACGATCCATTCTGGCCCAGAAGCTTAAAATGGACTTTACCACTCATGGTCTCTCGTGATTACACTTGTTAACACTCCAAGTTCGTTTTATGTAATATTAGACGTTTCTACTCGTACTTACTCAATGTCCTCCAACAAAACTGTACCCTTTGTGCTTTTTTTCAAGCTTAATCAGGGCGTCAAAAAGGTTGGTAAATTCCAAGTTTTTTTTTCACTAGTCGTGCAAATATACCTCTGTGCATGATGTAGATTGTTCACAATTGCAATTGCAATGGTCTTTGTGGCTGTGGTGTTTCCTAGTTTATTTGTTACTGGTGCATCTTTTAGCATGTTGCACAACATGATCGCATCTGCTGTCACTCCTCGGCAAGGGTGCTACATTGATTTTCGATTTATTGCATGCAAAAAATGTGCCAAAAAGTGCATACATCGAAAGTTAGTTTAATTGATGAGCATACGTATGATAGATGGAATATGACTAATTCTCACACCCCACTTCCCCCTCCAGATTTACGCACTTTCAACACGTCCGACAAACAATCCAATGTAGATTAAATGAGCTCGCTCCTTTATTCCTCTCGCGTCCACATGGAATAAACACATAATAGCAAACACGTATTTGCCTATTCCCATCAAATCACTTCGAGTACAGATCTCGTTCTCGCCTGCACGCGTGTTAGATTCTTTGTTACACATGTCCATAAAACGGGATGTAACGTGTTGTCTGTTGTGTTCTTACTATCATTTCCCACATCACGGTTTTATGTGCCACTGTTGAGATATTATTATGTGTCACACATCTGTCCCTACCCGAAACCATCACGGTATCCCTATCTTCCACTCCTATTCGGCACTGTTACTCCAGCAGACATTGCCACACTCCTCCCAATACATCTCGTCCTGCTGCGACACAGGGCGGCTTACATATAACGCAGAGGGAAACCAGACGGATGCAGATATCCAGTTTAGCTTGTCTGCCTCCGTCTACAAGGTCGGGTTGATTGTCAGGAAGCAGTTACTCAAGTGACACGGCTCGGGCTGAGTGCTCCAGTTTCATGCACTGTGTTCTGTCGCGAGGCAGTGTTGCCACTTGGCACGTAGAGAGTATTTGAGAGCGATGTTGACTGGCATCGCATTCTGTGTGGTCTCACTGCTGCGTGCAATACATGCTTTTCAGTAAGACGCAATGACTTGGCCGTCATAAAGAAGGTTGTATTTCTCACATAGGAAGTTGAAAAAATGCTGGAGTCACTGACAATATATTTTCATTTAAATCTACAAATAGATACTTATTCTGCTTAAACCCTCCCATTTTCCTTTGAATATTTTTTATCGCAAGAAGATCACGCATTAACTCATGTGTACATATCACAGGAAACCTGTATACTAATCTTTCTCTCTCTCTCTCTCTCTCTCTCTCTCACACACACACACACACACATCCTCGCGCACACACACACACGCACACACACACGCGTGCGCGCGCACACACACAACACACACACACGCACACACATAACACACACACACACACACACGCGCGCACACACAGACACACACACACACACACACACACACACACACACACACACACACACACACACACACACACACACACACACACACACACACACACACGCACTACACTGGGATGCTGGCGCAGCAACTGCAGTAATATTTTTTAGCCTGCACATTGTGGGGGTACCATTCGCCCTATGCACTTTTTCGAACACACCACTCTCACAGCTGTTACATTTGAGTCAAGCAGAGTATAGTAAAAAGTTCACTTTTCCCCCCAAATATCGGACAAACGTAATGTACAATTTGACATTTTAAACAAAAATGCAAAATTATTCCAAAGTGCTATTTTACGGGATAACATTCGAATCATTTTGCAAGGCATTTGGACATTTTTGCGCCAATAAACGTTTGCTAACACAGGTGAGCAGCTACTTTCCAGATGCCTTGCTTTGTAGGGAAGCCTCTAAAGTATTCACCAAGTCGTGTACGTTTCCATTAGTTGAAAGAGTAGCAATGTCGAGATAACGCTTATTTTCTGAGCTTTTGCACCTGGCATGGTCTTGTTTGTCAGTATTGAATGAACTGAAAATGCATCACTGAGCCATTAATAACACGATTTACCATTCTGCTTTGTTTTACTGAATGTGTGGTTTGAACTTGACCACTTCATACTGTTCACCCCAACCGTAAACAAAATGTACCTGAATGAGACTTCTTGGGAGAGAATGACTTCAGAAAAAGTATTTTCTCTAGCGGTCACGCAAGCGTGTTGTCTCTTTGATAATATTTGAAAATATCGGATCAAGCAGATTTAGGATGCCTGCTGTTGTTTTGTTTCAGGAGGGCACTGGTGAACTGAACAGCAGCTTCGACGACACGGCTCCAGTGACCGTCGATCAGTCCAGCCAGCTGACCTCCCAACCCCCAGATCCACTCCCTCCATCTTTCCAGCCCATCCAGCCTCCCGTGTTCCAGTCCCCGCCCCAGTCCTCCCCTCAGCTGCAGTCCCCCGCCAGACTGTCCGCCTTCGTCAGCTCCTCCGGTGCTGCCTTCAGGCCCATCCCCATCAAACCAAAGTCCGTGGAGCTGGATAGTTCCTCGGCCAGAGAGCCACAGCGAGTTCCCAGTGCCTTCTCTTCTCCTGCCACTCACTTCAAGCCCATAGTTCTCCAAGATGTCTCCTCTACAGAGTCTTCTGCGCCGCAGAGGGAGTCAGCTTCTGATGACCGGGAGAAGGAGGTCATGCGAAAGCTCAAGGAGCTGAAGAAAAACTTGATGAGACACAGACCCTCAAACTCTTCCAAAGACGTGGAAATAAAAAACAGAGAGGAGCGGACTAACAGTAAGGCTACTAGCAAAGTGTCTGTCGAAGACAGGAGTGATAGTGGGAGGAAGAATAGTGCTAATAGTTTACTCACAGGCAGCCAGACGGGGGCGTTAGAGAAGCTGCTTGGCCATCTGCACAGTCAGGGAAACTTGCCTGACACTCAGACTCTTGCCACTGCCATAGCTCAGTATTTGCAGACTCTTCTAGGGCACAATAACTCCAGCAAAGCAGGGATCAACATGAGTACGCACCTGGAACCCAACGAGGGGGAGGGGGAGGAGACACTGACTCCGAAGACGTCTGAGCAAAGCGCTCAGGCATCCCTGCAGAACCTCCAGACGCAGCTGTCCACACTGAGCTTGGCTGCTCAGAATGAGCCCGCGTTGATCGGTCAGACGATCAATGTCCCCCTGCAGTTCGGTGGCAACGTGGTCTCCAGCATTCCCTTGAGGCTGCAGCTGCAGCAGGATCCACAGACTGGAATCATACAGCTGGTGCCCATCAGCTTGATGCAACCCCAAACGCCTCATCTTCAGCACGGTTCCAAGTCCTTGCCTGCCACTCCCAGAGCAGTCAGCACCCATCAGTCACAGTTTCCTGGACAGGGGGAGGAAGTGGCGTCAGGTCGAGCAAGTGCTGCTCCTGCTCCAGACCTTCATACTGGTTCCACTGTTTCATCCCCGCAGAGTCAACGTGGGGCTCAAGCTTTACTACAGAAAACCGCCGCAATGCGATCTCGAAACTCTCAGGTCCTCCCGAATTCAGGATATTGGTCAGATTCGGGAAGACACCCTCGGCCCAATTCCTTTGGTGGAGAAGTGCCTAGTCACCGCTCTAACCCTGACCAGAGTGGAACGGGCCTGGGGCAAGAGCCTTTGGGCTATTCACCTCAAGGAGACCAAGGCATGGCCCCGGGGATGTACCCTCGAGGCCCCATGGTAGGGGACCATTCCAGTCCAAGACTGCAGGGCGCGGACCGCAGTCCCTTGGCTGACGTGGCCCACAGGCAGAACGGCCGTGATCCAGCTGGCTCCGCGTCCCCGTCCCTTTCCAAGGACAGCGGGATCAGTGGGGTGAACGGCAGCGGGCAGCCCAATGCAGGCACGCACGCCACCTTGATGGACAGACTGCTGAGTAGCGAGGCTCTCAACAGGCAGCGGGTTCTGGGATGGGTCCTCCTGATGCTCAAGTCAGTGTTCAACTCCGACGACGGCTACATGGAAAATGGCGCAGAGGATCTCGCTGTCGGTGAGTGGAGAGAGAGAGAGAGAGAGAGAGAGAGAGAGAGAGAGAGAGAGAGAGAGAGAGAGCGACAAAGACAGAGAGACAGAGAGAGACACAGACAGACAGACAGACAGACAGACAGACAGACAGACAGAGGGACGGACGGACAGACAGACAGACAGACAGACAGACAGGCAGGCAGGCAGGCAGGCAGGCACGCAGGCAGGCACGCAGGGATGCAGACAGGCAGGCAGGCAGGCAGAAAGAGGTGTGTGTGTGTGTGTGTGTGTGTGTGTTACTGCCTTTCTCAAGTTGTATGTTCAAGGATGAAGGGGAAGTAACAGAGAGGGGGGATAACGTGTATTCACGTGTTTGTATATTTATTGAACTTTTTCTTCTTCTTCTTTTTTTTTTTTGGGGGGGGGGGGGGGGGGGGTCGCACATGAGCATGTCAATGTGTACCAGTAATTGCGCATTGATGCATTCTCTTATTCCAAAAGTCTGCTCGCGAAAATTCGGGGACGAGTACTGTATGTATTTCCTTTGTGGTAGAACGCACACGAAAGGCTCCTTCATTTTGGCAAACGTCCTTATTTCTTAGGTCATTTTTGCTTTAGTTCATTCATGAGCTGTTGGGCTACATGGTTTTTGAAGAAGTAATAATAGACACCACGAATTAATTCATTGACTAAATGACTCACAATGAGTGGACTTCTAGAGAGATTTTCGTGCAAGAGCGAATGTTCCTTATTGCCAGCCATAGAGATAGCATGTCGTTGGTTGTTGCAGCGGAATACATCGTGTCTTTGACCAATCTGAAGTGGGAAACGTTCATGAGTGCGGTGACGGAGAAGTACAATGAAGTGTTTTGGAGCAGGGACGTTCTTGCAGGCCTGTACGAAGTCGTCAATGGCCGCCCTCCCTCTGCCAACAGCAGGTCAGTGCGGGGTGGGCAGCGTGACTTTATTTGCACTCATTCACCACATTATGAGACGGATGTTTACTTTTGAATATTTTGAGCTGTGCATATAGTCCTAAAATGGAGTCAATTTTCTTTCAAACGGTATGAAAAGCTTGAAACGAAAAGAAATAGTGACAAAGTTATGAGCTGATAATGAGGACTGGTACCCGGTTGTATGACGCTTCGAGAAAATGAATTTCAAAGTTTCTGCAATAAGTTTAAGGCAACGAAAAGTTGTCATCATGGTTGCATTTTGAGTGTGGTAAATCGGCTCGGTTGATCAGGAAGACGACTGCCGATGGAAAACTCAGAAAAGAAATGATGTTGTGCTATAAAAGATGGATGAAGGTTCCCAAATCTACAAAAAAATATCAGTACTAACGTACCTAGCCCATTTCACTCTGTGTCGCCGATATCTCGAAATGAGGCTGGATGACGTCTGTCATAGCTTGTGGTGGAGGGTCACATGTACGGATACGATTGCTTCCGCCAAGGAGGTCATGTTTTACCCTCGGTTCGTTAGTTAATTAGTTATTTAGCAAAATAATTCTAAACGTTCAAACAGGATTCTGATAGAATTTTGTGGAAGGTCAGAGTTTCACTGAAATAAGAATCCATTAAATTTTGGAGGTTATGTTATCTCGTTTGGGAATTACGACCAAAAGAGACATTTTATCTCAAATCACGAACTTGATGACGTCAAACTTTTGATGAATTCGTTGCATGCGTTCATCACTCAGAAATCGCTTTCAGCCACTAAAATGAACTAAA
>JAWQFJ010033765.1:187500-222500 GCA_034096865.1 Theodoxus fluviatilis
ATACTGCAGCCACCCTCATGGGTCAAATCAAATCTGACTCCCTGGTACAGGAACGATGGAAATTTGTCTTCTAGGGGAGAAAATCACCTATCTCTATGCATGTACAGTAAACAGTGGCGGAAGATGAAGTGTAAATGAAAGTGGATTCAATAAAGTTTGTTACAGCAACAAGGCTGGTGGATATTCTTGTCGAAATCTTGCTGGCGATAGCAACAGTAGTTGCCGATTGTTAATCTGAAGATTATATCTTTATTTTATGCATTGTTCTTGTTTTTTAATGGGAAACACTGCCATCTTTTTTATCATTCAGCAAGTATGAATAGAGGCCTTACGCATATCATAAGGTGTGATAACTAGAGAAATCGAGACTTGATTTGTTCTCACGATTCTGTGTGTGTGTGTGTGTGTGTGTGTGTGTGTGTGTGTGTGTGTGTGTGTGTGTGTGTTTGAGAGAGATGGATTGATTGATTGATTGCTTGCTTTATTGCAGCCGACGGCCCATCAGACAATTTTACAACATACATGCTATGTACATTCTATTTTAAAAATGTATTCTTTACACATCGTCGTTATGTACAGCTTTAAAATAATTGTTTAACCCTGTGTTTGAGAGAGAGAGAGAGAGAGAGAGAGAGAGAGAGAGAGGGAGAGAGGGAGGGAGGGAGGGAGGGAGGGAGGGAGAGAGGGAGAGAGAGAGAGAGAGAGAGAGAGAGAGAGAGAGAGAGAGAGAGAGAGAGAGAGAGAGAGAGAGAGAGAGAGAGAGAGAGCAAATGCATTACATAGCCTACAAAGGCTGACAGGAAATAAAACGTAATCCATTGTATGAATAGATTTTGAACAAACTCCACTTTCTTTTGTGGCGCAGGTCGGCACTGAGCGATGGCTACATACACCAGTTCCTTTACTGCTTCCGTTACTTCATCACCTCTAGTCACCTCTTCTACTTCGTCCACGACCGCTATTTGGCTGCACTGAGGTAGTGCCTTTCACTTTGCTGACAACATGTGCATTGTCAGAGTCCTACCCTTGCATGCGACAATCTTGATCATTTCTTGTTTAAATGTCTGTTGCAGCTGTTCATACGGACAGGTACTTTCTCTCACGTGTCAGTGTCAACGTGATGGTTTACACACACACACACACACACACACACACACGCGCGCGCGCGCGCGCGCACACACACACACACACACACACACTCAAAACTTTCGGAATCTACTAAAGAAGAACTGCTTGAGTGAGAAGCTAAGCTTCGACAAGGGTATTCCCAATGATACTTTCATATCGAGTACAATACATGCATTTGGCTAAAGCGGCTTAAAGGGCCCTATCATCAGCAGGTTCACATCGCTTCGAGTCATTGGGGCCCATTTGAAAGTGGTCTATGGTGTGCCCAGGGATGTTATCGTATGGCAAAGTGAAACAAATGATAGATGTATCGTCATTCTTGAGATAATTAATGGATGTACAGAAACTCTGTCATTAACAAAATGCTATTGATGAAACATTTTTGAAGCTGGGGTGCCGTCTCCAAAACAAGTAAATACACACACACACACACACGCGCGCGCGCATGCACACATCACATTAATCTTATTGTAGACCTAGTTCAATCGTTCACTTTAACACTTTGTCTGCTCATTTTCGTGGAGTGAATAGATTGATCTTACCATTATCATTACATAAATGCTCTGCTCAGGGGGAACCAGGCAGACATGAACTTGCTTCGGGTACAGAGGCGGGCGGTGGACCTGATCCACTTCTGGTTGGAAGGTTTCTACATCGTCGATTTTGAGAAGGACCCTGAGCTGCTAAAAAAACTGGCTCACTTCGTCCTCAAGGAGGTGAGCTGCTCCTGTCAGGGCTGGCTGTGGGAACTTAGTAGAGTATTAGTAATTGATGAAATTGCATCGTAGATCCACTCAAGCAGCTACTGTTGCTTAGCTCATAACTCCCTAAAAGATGTTGCAGATCCCCTGTCTATGGGACCTGCTGTCGCTGAACTATTTTTTAAAATCCCGTCCAGTTCCTGTGTGCCAGGGGATAGTAGATTATGGTTTAAAACTGGAGATTTTGAAATCTTAGCCTCAATATATTCTTCTTTCTTCATGATTATGCTAAGGAAGGTAGGTACAGTCGTGTTTTTTTTAAAGTAAGTTTCAGGGATCTGCGTTGAAATCGCATGTAGGGAAAGGGCTTCAGAAGCAATTATCTATGATACGATGCGTTTATCAACTACTGAGTAATCTGAGTGAAAACACTGCTTAATTAATGTATATGAATGGTAAACATTTCTTTGCTGGATTTTGCAGTGATCTTGGTATCAGCTGCGGATCAAAGAACAGTTTCCAGACATATCGTTCCTCTCCGTTTTAGATGTTTGATTAGTGGTCAGATGTGAGAAAACCCTTAACGGTCAACATGCACAGGAGACGTAATATAGCGATGAAAAGGTAGGGTTGGAACGAGTGGGATGGGTTTGTTGTACAAAATGTTGGTGAGAACCGATATAGAGATTTTTGTTTGAATACGGTTGAGACTATAGTACAATGTACTCTCATGTACTCTACCTGGTCCAATACCTTTCAAGCATAAGACGTCTATGTGTTTCCAGATTAAGACGCCTTCGGACAATCTGGGCAACCTGCAGGTGTTGGTACACACCTGTCTCCAGGGGCAACAGACCCCACACGACTCCGACAAAGATGACAAATACTTCGTCCACCTGGATGCCTCCAAGAAGGTAAGGATAATGAAGCTGACTGTGCAGACTATGTGTTCTTTCCTGTCAAGAAGATGCCACCGTGGCATATGTCCTCATTATGTTTTCTTTTCTTCGAAGACGGTGTGGGAGACATTACTGTGTTCATGTTTCATTTATCTGTCAAAGATAAACCACAGCAAGCGCTGGAGGTATCAAGATATTGCTCCATATCATTGTAGTTAAAGGAGATTTTAATGTGTGAATGTTCTTCTTTGTCTTCTTTTATTAGATGATATGTGCCGCGTAGAAGATTTGATATGCCTGTATCCTCCTTTCGTCATCTTGAGTCGCAAGTGGTGCAAAAACTAGCCAACATGGATAAGGAACTCTGACTCTTTCGTCAGCAAAACGCATGTAAAATGGATTGCCTTGTGAATATTTTGTTTTTGAGACCTAGTGTGAATGACGACGTACTGTTGTTTATTGCATGCTATGGTGGTTATGTTCGCAAGGGGTTACATTTACACAACAGTGCACGCGCTTTCATGGGCATTTTGAATCATGTGTGTTGTGGTGAATGCTGCATTCGTTGCCGTGCACAATATATGACTCACTCCAACTGTTTTGGTTTGTAGCAGTCATCGACTGGCCATAGTGTAGAGGTAATTCTTGCGCCTTTCCTTCGATCCTGCCGTGTGGCTTTGCAGGGTCGAATTGCCCTAAGAATTGAGTGTGCTGTGTGATCACTTGTAGTAGCTTCTTAGATCCCAGTGTTTTGTCGTTTCACCCGACCCTACGCCCACAAGTCAAATAATGGAAATAGTTCCGTTTAATTACAAAACAAATTTCCTAAACACTTTAATTTGTGTTGCATATGATTTTTTTCTTGTTTGTAAGCATTCAATATTGACGTGTTTGATCAGACTGACAACGTAACTACGATATTTGAAGTTTTTGTAAAAAGTAAAGGAAATATATTTTGAGATTCGTTGATGTGGTAACCAGATTATTTGATTTAAGACGCTCTGCATTGTAAAAAATTGCACGTCGTCTTGTGAACAAGGAACATATTTTACCCGTTTTCAACCCTGACGTCCATAGTTGAGCAATGGAGTAACAATTGTTGACCTGTATTTGTGAGTTACTACACTTACACCAATGCACAAATATTATTTTATCTTCCTTTGGTCGATTTTTTGCTGACGTTTTGGAGCACCCGTAGTTGCATATGCTGACAATAGTATGCATGCTTAGTCGATAACTTAATTTGGCAGGAATTACTCTGCTTGTAGATTTGATGCAGTGATATTTTGTGTTCTTCCTGTGGGGTTGCTGTGAAGACTGTGCTCTTGAGCTTCCTAGTTGCATTAGAGCACATAGCATTAGTGACAATGACGTGCCTGTAGAGCTTGAGCTTGGCGTTTTATGGATATTGAAAGAAAAAAATACCTGTGTTTCATTCGCAGCTTCAAAAATGTAACAAGAGACATCATAATCTCCAGACTATGGCCATTAAGAAAAATGTCATTTACCTACCTGCACACAGGAATGATTTATGTATTTGCATATTACTTTTAAAATAGACTGTTGAATTTTTGTGTGTTAACAACTTTTAAATTTTGTTGTTGTTATTGTTGTTTTGAAATGGCAGTCACGCAAACTAGACAGCAATCAGACGATTACAATGAATGTGCATGTGCACACTTTCTAGACAGAAATGATGTGCAGTGATATATAACTGCTTTACCCTTTTTAGTGCATGATATAGCAGGGACAATTCTATCACCATAGCAATGGAATCAGTAGTTTTCCGTATTACAAAAAGAAGTATACACTTCCCCTTGTACATCCCTGCATACAAACGTTGTTTTCCTGTCTTGCCAGTGGGGTGCACTGACCCCGATGTCGAGATCCAAGGATGGGCTGGGAAGGCCGAAGTCGATGGTGCTAATGGGTGGGTTGAAGGCGGGTCAGGATGGGGAGGAGGAGTCCATGACACCACGTCCCACCCGTAGGAGTGACACCTTCAACATCCTGGACTTCACACCCCACACACTGGTGGAGCAGCTCACCCTCGTCGAGCAGGTAGGCTCCCCTCATACGCGTGTAGAATGCTTCGGGGAGAACTGCCAGGAACGTCGCAAGGGTAACGTTCCTGCATTGCCGCATGTAAGAGGACAAGTGAAGTAGTGGCATGTCAAGGACTGGGTGGGTTGATGACTAATCACCATCGTCGAATTGACAACGGTTTGTGTGCATGCAGAAAGTGAGGTCAGGGAGATCTTACATTTATGTTGTCCTTTCAGCGCACTTTCTATTTATAATTACTTATGAATGGCCCAAATGAAAATAATTCAATCCGAGGTTTTTGCATTGTTTGATCTATAATTAGTAAGTTTTGAGTCGGCTTCAGTGTTATCATTATTATCATTAAGCCAGTCCCTCTTAAAGGTTAGTTTCATGCAATATTTTCTTACAGGAACTGTTCCAAATGACACACCCAGTACACTACCTCAACTCCAGGGCCCAGGGCATCGACGTGTCCAATACTGTACCAGGACTGCGAACCCCATCCATGCCCAGGTGGGTCTATCGGTCTACCAGTAACAATTCATCTGAATGGGCGTCCACAAACGTTGCATTTTTATGTTAGCTTGTTTTCCTTCTTCGATTTGTCGAATTTAGATGTTGGGTAAACTTCGTTGAAGTTTTAGCTTGTTTCCCTTCTTTGATTTGTCGAATTTAGATGTTGGGTAAAGTTCGTTGAAGTTCTGAGCTGCTTCAGAATAAAATTGCCGTTGAGGTATAGTGTATTAGAAACTGACGTTCTGTGTGTAATTTCATCACTCTTGAACTAACTGTAAAAAGGAATAGAAGGGCAGCAATGTTCTCGTGAAAGGTTAGGGAATTCATGAAGAATTTGATTTGCAAATCGTTTTCACAACAAAAACTTTACTCTATTGCACTTTGTGCAAAATGACTGTTCTTTTCTCATTCTCCCACGATCAATTGATGGTTCCAATTTGCTCACATCATCAATGTTTCTGTTCGGGGTCAACCCAACCAGTTTCTCAATTGCCGAGAGTCATGGATGTTTAGTAGGTGACACGACGGCACTTGAAACCCATCTGAGGCCGCGGTGTTATTTCAGACGGAAGCCGTCGAATGTGGACAGCCTCAGCCTGTTTGTGAGCGAACAGTGCTTTGAATCACTGAGTCTCTACGAATCGTCAGCTCAGCCAGTTTCTCTTTTACAGAGAGACATTGTTTGTAGTGGGTGTCACAACGACACGAGGAACTTATGTGAGGTCACGCTTTGCTTGCAGGAGGAAGCCCGTGGCGGACAACGCCAGCCTGTTTGTGGGCGAGCAGTGCTTTGACTCGTTACTGCAGCGCATCATTTCCCATGCACAGGAGGTGGCACACTGGGTCACGGCAGAAATCGTCAGCTGCAGTTCGCAGAAGGTGAGAATGAGGTGCTGTCGTTTTTTGCTGGAAGGGGATATTTTTCATACTGGATCCCTTCGCTGATCTGAATTATTAGTGGAGTTAGGAACCTAGACGTTGCTCCGATCACGAGCAAAGCTAATTTTGAGTTGTACAAATAGTTACTGATATGAATAGTTTTCATCATGAGCAGATGTTATGATACTGAAGATGAATGTGTGTATAGTTATAAAAACACATCATTTCTGCGTATATAATAAATGTAAAACAGCATACTTGGCGAGAAGTTTGTTTCCTTCCAAAACTACTCTGGTTAGCTAACAGTAGAAAGCAAGCACTAACTTACGTATTAAGAATATTCGAGTCACCATATTTTATCTAATGATGGCATATTAATTTTGTTATTCTCAAGCTTAATATTCAGAATCCATTTTTCTCCCTTCACCTCTCTCCTCCACCTGACTCAGTGGTTGTCTGCTGAGCCTGAACAAGCGATTGCATTTTTACAAAGCAGAAAGGCATAGACTTGATGCGCTGTTTTCCCGGACTTCAGACGCAGGTGGCGGTCTTGACCCACTTCCTCAGTGCAGCCCAGCTGTGTCTGGAGGTGAACAACTTTGCTACCGGCCTGGCGATCACTGATGGCCTGGATCACCTCATCGTCAGACAGCTGCCTGCCTGGAAAGTGCTGCCCTCCAAGTACTCCGCCATCATGGACGTCCTGGTTGCCAACAAGGTGACTATCGTCCACTGTACACTACAGCTGCAAACGCTCTGGACAAGGGGTAGAAATGTAGAGGTCATCTTTGGTTTAGTTCCTTGGACAAGCTCAGATGGAGTAATTTGTCGCCTGGTTCTGGTACGTATGGTCAGAGAGTCAGAGATTCGACTACGTCCTGTGATTTCTACCGGTTGAAGGATCCCTGTAGAGAACACGAGCTAATTGTGGCTGTCCCTGCTGCAATAGTTGTAGTACGTTGCGCTATAAAAGTGAGTAAAACGATTGACAAATAATCTATAGCCTCTGTCAACTGTAAGACGCATCTTTTTCCGGGACTGGGGATGAGGAAGTCTTGTCACGCTCAGCTCTTACAACAACCAACCCCGAAAATTCCACCGATTTTTGGCATTTATCTGTTGTTTATCATTATTACTTTAAGATCTCAGCAAAGTCTACTTCTTCTGCGGCTACGATTACCTGATTATTTTCTGTGACCTTTTTACGAGTGATGAACTGATAGGTCATCATGATATATTTGTTTGAATATTCTTCAGATCAAGATCAAGAGCAGTCCTGTCTGCCTGGTGAAGGACAGGGACTGCCTCTTCTACCCGACCATCCCCTCCGTCTTCTACTTCCTGGTCCACATCCAGCAGCGGGAGCACGGCAGCTACCGTCTTGCTAACGGCATGGTGAAATGGACCAAGATGAGGTGAGGCTTCCACAGTTGGGATAGCTTTTGACCTGGTGGACATTGACGTGGTGTAAACATGAAGTTAGGGAATCGTTACCTTTGTCTGAGAACAAAAACAGACGGCGTAGTTAATTTGAAACAAACAATGACAATTTTAATGATATTCGTAGGTTAGTATTACTTCCCTTGTGTTTTTTCGAGTTTCAGTTTTATGATGAAATACTGCTCTCCCCTTCTGCCCTCGTGAGTTCAAAGCCAACCGAAGCCTCTGCTGGACTATTGATAGCCTCTTTTTTATGAGAAGTTGATGGTCTAATATGCCAAGGTGTTGGACTTTGCAGCGAGGCACTGTGCCGTGGTTCAATCCCAGGAGCGGGAGAGATGGGAAAAAGTTAAAAAAGAAATCATGTTTTGATCAAATAAAAAGATCCTTCTATCCCGTCTTGTCACTTTGTCTGGTATTAATGAGTGGATGATTGCGCATGAATGTATTGGTGAACATAAATTGATGCACCTGTTGGTCAAACGTTTAGACGTGCCAACAAGAATGAAAGTTGTGATGTCCATGGGATCTTCCCAGTATCCATGTTGTATATTGTACGTAATAAAAATAATGTTGACATACCCTTGAAATACTGCTAATATTAAACTGATTGAGAGAAAGCTAACACTGAATAATGCTTACTAAAGATGTATACTTTATTTAATGAATTGGTACGGTAATGTTCCATTATTGTATCAATGTACTCAGCATTCTCCATTAGAGCATTAAGACTCTATTCTGGGATGTCCGCTACTCTGAATCATGTTCCAACTATATCGGGAATGGGACATCCTCTAGAATTCCTCCAACACCATACTGAATTGCATTTTTTTCTCTTTCACTTGCAGGCAAATCGCGGAGCTGTGCGACCAGATCCGCATCTTCCAGGAGCACGAGTACATCTTCGAGCCAGCCTACGAGCTTCAGGATGCCCTGACTCAGAGGATTGTGGAGTTCAGCAGCCAGGACCTGCACACCATCGCTGCCCAGAACGACACCAACTACCGCAAGATCTCCGGCGGTGGCATCCAGAGCGTCTTCAAGAAAGTCAAGGACAAACTCCAGTCGAAGTGAGGACGCCTCTACGAATTCGTATCTGTAGACTCGGTCAGAGATGAAGTTTAGTCAGTTATGGCTTATCTCCTTCTGAACTACCATTACTTAAAGTTAAAATGGCCAGAAGAAGGATGCAGTCCGAGTTTATTATCAGTCTCTAATTACTATTCTGGTTTATAAATCGACCGAAAACTGACTTGTAATCACAGGTCTTGCTAACTGCTTGACTTAGCCTTTCTTTTTGGAAAACGTCACCGAATGTCAAGTCAACGAGAATACAACGACCAAAGACGCTTGCGGTGGAAAAATATTCAGTGGATGGATGGAGGTTAGAAATAGCTCCCATGTTACCCTAATGGGTCGAAGAAAGTGAGGACAAAATGCATTGTTCAGCGAAGGTTCTACTTTGGCCATAGATGTACGAAAGGTGCATAGTCGATGTTAATGTTGAGGACCATGTCGGTCAGGTAGCCATCGTGGGGAACATAAATGGAAAAAGACGAGAACGAATAACAGTCTCGCTGAAATCTTCCATGATCAGATAATCAAATATTAACATATCCTTGAAGAAATGAAAGGATGAAGAGAGTTATTTTTCCATATTTTTGTAGATTGCCTTTCTGGAGTAAATTTTACAGATTTCACTTACTTCTTGTAACCTCTCCTTTGTACTTGATGCGTCTTCCAACAGACAAGGTTAGATTTCAGGTCCAGATAAGCCAGGCATTTTGAAAGTTATGTCTAAGGCATTTACAGTACAGCTTCCGACTTCTACGCGCGCTTCTTTGAAGATTATCTATGTGAGTCCAACAGGACTCATTCTTTGTTAGTAGCTGAGAAAATGTGCGACTGTGAGACCTTGCGAGCATCCAGACTGACAACCCACCTGCACGGGTTAACTGCTCTACAGGTAGGCGATTATGAGGAAGTGCACCTAGGCATGGATATTCTTCTCCGTCATTTACTCTTTCAAGAACTTGTGCATTATTAGGAAGATTGCGTAATTCTTGTATTAGCAGTGTACAGACTATTTATTGATTCTATAATTCAGTGAATGATATTCTTGAGAGCAAAGAGAATGTATATCATTCACCCATGCACATCTGCCCAGTCTCTTAATTCTAATCGTGTTACATCACCACAGACTCCTCATGAGCTGATCTTTGCTTCGTTGCATATACTGTAGAGGCATGCTGTGAAAGTGTTTGCATCGACAAATGATGTGGCCGTGGAGCTCACCTGCAACATCTCATCTATATGAAATGTTTCGTTTGTCAGTCATCAGTGCGTATCAATGTACATCGTTCTTTGATTATGACTGTTTGATAATTATGAGTAGAGATACGGATTGGTGCTACTCCAGAATATGTCTCTTAACTTCCAAAGTACTCTCAATCGTGATGCCTCTATTTTAACTTAATTAAGTATAATTTCCCTCCATAAGGTACACATTAAAGATGTATGACTGATTATTAAAATGTCTCTCGTTTGACTCCTATGTTGCTAAGGTTTTATTCTCTCAGGGCAATATTCGTGCATTTCAACGGCAATACACAAGAAAGGATAGTGGAGACACGTTTCATTTCGATTCACCATTAGCGCTATAACACATTGAATATTTCGACACAATTAAGGAGAAAATGTCATTGTCTCATAGGCCTATCATGCCAATCTCACCTTGAATTTGTAACCTACCTGGAACTCTTGCAAAATGTTGATAGGGCAGTCGAGTCACCAGACTATTCCTAGTGATATATGTACCATTTCCAAAGCGTTGAAATGGAATGTCTGCACAAAATAACAGATGGTACAAGTTCCAGGTTACGTACGTGTTTACGTGAAGTATTACCAAAACATGTGTTGTCTGCGAGAAAGGGTACCCTACCACTGTTTGCAATACTCTGTACTAGAGGATGTCATGTACTTTGTGTATGCATTATGAACTCAAGTGTTCCTGGTGTCTGTTATTTGAACCTTCATGTAACTGTGATATACTTTTATGTTTTCTTCCTTCGTCGCATTACATCTGTGCATGTTTCAGTGTATAGTGCAAAGTACTGCTCCTACTCCTTCTGTTCCTATAAAATGTATTTGTACATATTTTCTTGTGGTAAATTGGATTGCCCGCCATATTTTGAGAGAAGAAACGAATTAATTTTCTCTCCCAACACAGATTTTCGCCTTGTATGTTTTCAGTGAACCAGAGATGCCGTTTCTTTGGACTAAAGTATTTGGTCAAATTTCACCAAAACTAGAATATTTTGATGTATCTATCTCCTTTCACTGAGGGTTTCTGATAAGAAATTCTCAAGAAGAAATTAACTGCCTCGGACGAATTACCCTTTTTGTTTTCTCTTTGTTTTTGAAGCCAAATGCATGCAACACTTATTGTTTCGTTGATTTTTTTTATATTACACGTATGACTTCAATAGTGATAAAAATACAACATTTCGTATTGTTGTTGAATTGGTGTATCATAATGAGGCAAAGTGAACGAAAGTTTTAATAAGGAAGTTTTTCTGGCGGGCGGTAAACCAAATTGAACACTGTCAATTCGGGCTTACGAGTTACTATTTCAGCTGTGTACCTAGGAGTAGGAGATAATGGTACATAGTCTTTTTGTGCCTGTAGGCAATCTCTTAACCGAAACCTTCTTAACCGAAACCCGCTATTATGATCATCTTACATGATTATAGTGCGATGAAATAAAGAATTTCAGGAGTTATCAAGCTTGCATTCCTCTAAGCTAAAACTCAAATTTCTGTACTACGCTGGACAGAGGTGAAAAGAGAAAGGGTTTAGGAAGTGCTCAGATGTGGTGTTTGCAAGTTCTTGGTTACTGCATATGAATGAATATATTCAAGTCAGTAAAAAAGTTTTTTTAATGGACACTAACACCAGAACCTCACAATGTCCATTTGTTTTAAACAAGACGTATTCGACGCAAACGTTTCCCCCCATTAAGATTGTTTTCCTGCTTTTAATAATGCTATGTGAATAAGTCTATCTTGTTTGTAGAGGTATACATAAACACATCATTTACAAAGTATCTTTTTGTGTAGAATATGCAAAAAAGCAAGTTATGTTATCCAGAAATGAAAACAAATTCCTTACAAAGACTTTTTCTGCTCCCGAACTTTCATGATGGTGTCAGCCGTGCCAACAACCAAAGTCTCACTTGCAAGCTGCGGGTATCTGATGTTGAGGAATGTGTTTATGTAGCTACTTCTTCCAAATGTATATATTTTTATTGCTAAAAGTTTCTCTTAAGTTTGCTGCTGTATCTGAGGTTTGAGTGAGTTTCAATGGATATTAGTCGTGACTTTTGTAATGCATTGCTGATGTAAATTAGTAAATATGGGCATGCATTTGAAGGTGAATGCTGAATGCTGCATTGCACTGGCCCAGTGTTCCCTTGTTATACTCTAAATGTTTCCCTAAGGGTTTGAGCAAAATAGCGAGCAAACAAACGTGTTTTGTTATTAATATTAAAGTACTTTTCCTCCCTTTCGTCACATGATGCAAACTTTCATGTGCAATCAGCAATATTGATAATCTTCGTTATGTAAATGTCATCTGAGTCCAGACAATACGATGGATTACAACTGGATGCATGCTGTGGCGTGAGAAATAGGGAGAAATCATACCACAAAACCATAATCCAAAGCAATGTAAATATCTGTGAGAGAACACTTTAATCTGTGATGCAACGTCTCAAGAGAAAACTGCTTGCCAAATAAGGAGACTGCTCTCTGTTTCTTTCTTTACGGAAATGTGGATTTTATCCAGAGCACACCTTGTGTTACGTCAGTATTTTGTTTTGAACAGTACAGTCATGATAACATTTTCTGTTTGAAATAATCAAAAAAAAAATCGAGGAATATGGAGAGCACTCTATTTTATCTGCAAGTTTAATGTTATGAATTCTAATGGGCAAACCAAGTCTTTATGTATCTGTGATATCGGCAACATTTATACTGTATTTTCTATACGTTATGTCTTTGTTTAGTCATATATTCCGAGCAATAAAAGTTTGATAAATGGTTTTGTCCTTTGAGTTTTTTAAACTTACATATCTTTATGATAAATCATTGATTAATCAATAAAGTAAGGATATTTCATTTACCTACCTCTTCTGAAGTAGGTGCTTAGCTTATGTGACATATCCTGCCTGTGTCAAATACGAAACTGTTTTATCAATGAACTAGCTTCTGATATATCATCAAAGAATATAGGTTACACAAAGATAGTTCATTAGCGCATTGTCGTGAGGATCGAGACACGTTGCGCCCCAAGCGGATGGATCAAGCGTTGCCCTGTGACCTGCATTCGATTGTTAAAAAGTAGGACCTTTCAATACATTTTGATGCATTCAACATACAGCTTTGATAAATTAATGCTGTTCATGGCTTACATTTTCTTCGGATGGGTTTCTAGTATCCCAAAATATAGCTTTTTCTGCGCGAACTGGAGAGAGCTGCCGCCATTGAATTGCCCGAAGAGTAGACATATACGCCATATCTACACGAAAGCAGTCCTCTGATTGGTTCCCTGAATAGAATCCTCCAATCAGCAGGCAGCTTTCTTCGCCGTCTTGTCACTAAGCGGTGTGAGTACACTTTCCTTGATTCACTCCTACTACCGTCCGCTAGGTTTGGCGTCTTGTAACTTTGAAGAGCAAAAGCTCGGCATGAGCTATCTTTGTGTAACCTATAATCTTTGATATCATGCAGACCAGAAGCATAAGCAACTCTGTAGCCTATATAATGTTTCGTGTGATTTGTTCCAGTGATTTATACAAATCCATTGTTTCAAGCATACTTTCCAATGCAGGTTTCATAAGAAAGCAATACTGCCCAAATGGAGATCGATTTTGCACGCAATGAGACCAACTCTGCCTTATTCATCTTTTTCTTGTGGTGGAAAGCTTTTATTCATTTTAGAAGGGAACTCTTGGATTATCAAATTTGTCATTTTGATAACTTAGTACGCCATAAATAAATGTGCTACAGAGTTATTACATTGATTTTTCGGATAGTTGGTTGAGTCATGTGACCAATTCGGTTGCCAATATCTAAAGATAGATAAATCTAATTATGTAAATAACTCGAAAGGGACGGCATGTTTTATAATGAAATTTTATTTTCAAGTGCACCATATAAAATGATAGCAAATCAAGATCTCAAACATATTTTTTATATAGGGAGTTCTGCATTTCACAAATCCAGTCATGCAATTTGACATCAGTTTTGGAGTAACTTTCATGTTTACCTTTGTAAAACAAAGAAAAACGTTTCATACAAAAAGTGTGGTTCATAATAATTCTGAACATACTCGTATATCACACCTCTTTGTAAAGTTCGCGGGCAATTGAAGCAAAATTTGCCTTGCAATCCACAAAATAATACAGCAATGTGACAGAAAAATCACAAATTTAGAAAAACGCTTTCGAAAACAGATCTGCACGCAATGGTACCTCCCTCAACAACTGAATGATTTGATTTCAGAATTGACATATGAAAATTGCTCAATCACCACTTCCATATTGGTATAAATCATCTGCTTTCCCAGTAGCTATTATTATTATTATTATTATTATTATTATTATTATTATTATTATTATTATTAATATTATTAATATTATTATTATTATTATTATTAATATTATTAGTGTTATTATTGTTATTAGTGTTATTATCATTATTATCATAATCACCATCAAAACCACCACCACCACCATCATCATCATTGAAATCGGAGCGGTAGATCACGAAATACGGATGTTTTAATTTTTGCATGATTATTTACTTAGGCTTTCTTCCAGAGCTCCATAAAGAGGATTATAATTTTAGAAGCATTTTCGGTGCCGTATGAGCTTTGATCTTCAGAGTAATTGTGGCCAGAGATAGTTATACAGATTAAACTCAATTAAAAAAAAATTGATCTAAAAATGATGTTTATGGAGGTTGAAAGTTTTCTTAACGTTATACTGCAAAGTATTTCATCCTGTCTGGTCTGTAAAGAAAACAAAATACCTACAAAAGTCTACCACGCTTTAAAAAAGCAACAGCAATGCAATTGTTTATTACAGGCAATTTGTGTACATCGAAAGTAAATTACAGAGGGAAGCCCAAAACTGAGAATATATCATAACAGAGTCCATTGCTGGATTAGGTTTCTCAGACCTGGCAACAGCTCAAGAAACACGAAGAACCCTGCACCTTATAGCATATTCTTGAACATAAGTATAGGACATCAGCTGGTTGTGACTAGCCACAGAGAGCCACTTGGATTTCCTTGGATTAAGTTTTGGTTGTGGAAGTTTTGTTTTCGGTTGCGTTTTTCTCTCAATATGCATTTTGGTGTGGAGACTTCTCGAACACTGTTAATTGTTATGCCGCTTTCTGATGTCGTAAATCATTGTCACCTGACGGAAACTGTGAAATCTTAATTTTAAAAAAGCCAAAGCAAGTGTAGTGGCGAACCATTAAAAATTGCCCAAATTACAGGCCCCTCATAGTTTGACACCCTGCCGATCACTCGTGACCCATTCGATCTGTTGTTCATCAAGGGACTGGCAGACCAACTCTTGACTGACCGCTCCTCCATTAGGTCACAGGCAATGTTTCCCTAACACGCGCAAGGTAAAGTCATGGTGAAGTTAACCAACACCTCTACGGCCCCCAAGGGGTCTCGGATGCTTGGCACACTGAGGGGACCTGCAGGGAAGTGTGGGTCAAGGACGTTGGGGGCAGAGGTCAGAGTGGCGGTCACGGGGCAGAGCTGAGCGGTGCTGAACTGGTAGTGGTGCTCGGCACACCGGGAAGGCTGGCGTCCAAACCACCTCTGTGACATGATGTCCTGGTACCACTGGAACTCTGGGAAGTCCGACAACCTCCCGCACGTCCCCGTACGAGTCACGTTGGTCTGGAGATTGAAGAGAGGATTCGTAATCAGTCCTGAGGCATTGGGAGCGGATACGTTGCTGATGGGGTACATTATTCTTCGCAGGGTGATTCTTAACTTACTAAACATACGGTATCCTTACAACGGAATGAGTTGGATGCACACGTTGATAATTGTAAAGATGTAGCCTCACATGTTCCCAACTACTTAATTTGGATAGAGCTACAGTGCTCAATGGTTACTGCAATACATTCATTATTTTAACGCTGAAAGTTCACTTAAGGTAAATGTTCATTTTCCTATGAGATGGTTAAAAAAGTCTTCATGAACGAGTTTTCACACAATTGCTCCTTAAGATATACCTCAGCAGAGATGAATGTACATTTGAATAGTAAACCATGATTTATTTGTGCATGGTCACTGAGGTAACTAAACACACACACATCCAACTACACATTAAATCTCTCCCTTCAATGATTCCTATAGGGTTTACCTCATTTCTCACTCGCTTGCTCGCTCACTCACAAACTAACCCACATACTCATCTGTCCCCTTTCTTCCTCACTCTCTCTCATCAACGACAGTGCTCTTAATGCATACCACAAACTTTCCGGCGGATGTACCAATGACGTAGGCAGCAGAGGACATTTCCATCTGGTCAGCTCTGCGAGCGTCCAGGCCGTAGAGGAGGCGGGAGGCTATGCTGTTGATCGTACTGTCCACAAAAATGACCAGCTTGCTGGTGGAGGGTGGGGCCTCCGGTTTGCCGGTCACGGTGACCCAGGGCACCTCAAACTTGGCCTCGAAGAAGTTGGACTGCAGGAAGGACAGTCCAATAGGACCCGAGTTGTACTCCCGACCTAGCTCCAACACCACAGGGTGATTTCCCTCGGGAAGTCCTCGACGGTCTGGCGTGGCAAGGTTCAGGCCGTCTAGAAACAGCAAGAAGCACTTTGGTTCTTTGATCATTTTCCAAGTACCGTTATTTTTACTCTGAAATGCACACCATCATCATCTAAAGGGGCGTAAAACGTTTGAATCCCTTTGGGAAAGTTTCAAGACGTATACACCTGAATGCATTGCGTTGTTGAACTACCTCGAACTATTGCTCAATCCTTCACTGTGACGTCCCTGGTAGATTGCAAACCGACCTTTGAGTCTTTAAAGCATGATGTTTCAAAAATGTGCGTTTTTCTTCATCATCATCATCTTCTTTTTCTTTTTCTTCTTCTTCTTCTTCTTCTTCTTCCTCTTCCTTCTCCTCCTTCCTCCCTCCTCCCTCGTCCTCCTCCTCCTTCCTCCCTCCTCCCTCGTCCTCCTCCTCTCTCCTCCTCCTCCTCCTTCGTCCTCCTCCCTCCTCCTCCTTCCTCCTCCTCCTTCGTCCTCCTCCTCCCTCCTCCTCCTCCTCGTCCTCCTCGTCCTCGTCTTCCTTTTCCTCCTCCTCCTCCTCCTCCTCCTCCTCCTCCTCCTTCTCCTCGTCGTCGTCCTCCTCCTCGTCCTCCTCCTCCTCGTCCTCCTCCTCCTCCTCCTCCTCCTCCTCCTCCTCTTCTTCTTCTTCTTCTTCTTCTTCTTCTTCTTCCTCCTCCTCCTCCTCCTCCTCCTCATCAACGTCGTCGTCGTCATCTATAGATCATATGTAGTCTCTGTCAATATCAAAGGCGTGGCAACATGTATCAGGAGACCATAACAGCTCTTTGTAGATTGGATGTGTGTGTGTGTGTGTGTGTGTGTGTTTATGTGTGCGTGCGTGCGTGTGTGTGTACGTATGCGTACTGGTGTGTGTGTGTGTGTGTGTGTGTGTGTGTGTGGATGTGTGTGTGTGAGTTAGTGTGTGCATGTGAGTGCGTGCATGCGTGTGTGTGCGTGCGTCTGCGTGTGTGCGTGAGGGACGCCTACCGGCAAGCATGTTCTGCACGACCTGCGCAGGCAAGGGGACCGTCATCCAGTAGGCGTGGTACAAGCCTTGGATGACGTCGGCACTGGCAGAGCTTGTGGAAAGGACCAGCAGGAAAAGCATGCTGGCCACAACAGCAGGACTGGCTGTCCTCATGGCTGTCCTCAAGGCTGTCCTCGTGGCTGTCCTGAAGGCTGTCCTCAGACTTGTAAATCCTGCCATGGCAACGCACAATAGCCACAACTGACTATATGGACGCTTTCGTCCAAGTCTCTACCCTTTACGATGAAAAATGTGCACAATGTGTACAAAGAAAAACTATGATATTTTTTTAAGGCGTGCTCCCTCGCTCCTTCTCTCCTTCCGCCCCCTTCCCTTCTTCCGCCCCATTCCCTCCACCCCTTCCTCCTCCTCTCTCTCTCTCTCTCTCTCTCTCTCTCTCTCTCTCTCTCTCTCTCTCTCTCTCTCTCTCTCTCTCTCTCTCTCTCTCTCTCTCTCTCTCTCTGTATGTGTGTATGCTTGCGCGCGCGCGCGTGAATGTTAGTGTGAATGTGTGTGTGTGTGTGTGTGCGCGTGTCCCCATCCGTCCGCTCTCTCTGTGTCTGTCTGTCTCTCTTTCTCTGTCTTTCTCTGTCTCTCTCTGTCTCTCTCTCTCTCTGTGTGTCTCTCTCATCTTCTCCTCAGTACTCACTAGACGACTACGTATTTGGCTAGACAAAATTTGTGTAGAGCAGGCACGCTTCCGAACCGACCACTCTACTATCGATCATATTTTTACTTTGTATGCCATGATTCTCAAACACGTTTATGGGGCGGTCGAGGAAAATTGTATGTTGCCTTCGTTGATTACAAAAAAGCTTTTGATTCCGTTGATCATTACCAACTATGGAAGGTTCTCCAAAACGCTCAGCTATCGTAAAAAATTATTAAAATGATAGAAGCAATGTATTCAGATGTACAAGCATGTGTTAGATGGAAACACAGCATGTCCGAATGTTTTGCATGTCCGGTTGGAGTGTAGCAAGGTGCCCTTGAGAGTAGTTCCATCTTTTTAATGTTTATTAATACTGTCGCAGACTATGTTCGCGCCCATGGCAAACATGGCATCCAAATGGTGCCTGGGATGTCTGAGATATTTGCTCTTCTCTTCGCCGACGACATAGCTCTGTTGTCTACGACGCCGAGCGGGCTACAAAACCAAATATATTATCTAGTTAAGATATCGAGAAAACTTGGTTTAACGGTGAATACTGAAAAAACGAAAGTTGTGATATTTCGGCGAGGAGGCCACAGCTGAAGGAGAAAAATGGCACATGTGTAATAATAGATTAGAAGTGGTAATCACTTACAAGTAGGCGTATCTAGGATTTGTTTTCACGACTAGATTATCTCTTAGTGCAGCCCTTGAGGACACTGCCAAGAAGGGCAAACAGAAAAGTGTTCATATATTGAAAGCTATGTGGAATTTACATAGTACGAACACACCCGTTTTCTTCAGACTTTTTGACTCTCAAGTACAGTCTACCTTGTGCTATGCTTCAGAAATATGGGGTCTAATCAACAGAGATCAGATAGAAAAAGCTCACCTATTTGTACGTAAGAAATCCCTAGGATTAAATGTGAGAACTCCCAACCATCTGGTAGGCCTATACAGGGAGCTAAGCAGACACCCGCTATCAATTAGTACTACCATAAGAGCTATCAAATATTGGTTCAGACTATGTGCAATGCCAAACCACAGGCTCCCCAGGCAAGCCTACGACATGCTGCAAAATTCCAGTATCCCTAATGACAGAAACTGGGCAAGTTTAGTCATGAATATCTTGTCCAAATTAGGTTTTGCGTATATATGGATGAACAGGGGTGTAACAAACCTAACATTATTCCTAAAAAACCTCAAACAACGGCTGCAAGACTGTCATCGTCAGAGCTGGGTTGAAAAAAACCACCAGAGCGAGAGATTTGCATGGTACTCTTCTTTCAAGCAGACACCTAATCTAGGAAGCTATCTCAATTTTATTACTATTAAATTTTTTAGAGATAGTTTCATTCGCTTCAGACGCTGCTTGAACGAAAAACAACCAACGTTATAGGCACGATGAAAGTCAAGAAAATAACTGTCCCTTTTGTAATTCCTTAGAAGACGAAGAACATTTCCTTATACATTGTAAACACTGCGATACTTTAAGAAAGAAATATCTGTCAAGCTACCTAAATGATAGAGAGAAGAGGAATCCCAACATCTTAGTTAAAGGACGAAACGTCAGTGTGACAAGAAGTGTCGATGTTTATTTACTATGCATTTGAATTACGGGAGAAAGAAACGAATGATCCCACGAGTTCGACATGAAACTGTTCCATGTTCATGTAGATATTGTTTAGTCATATTATAGGTAAATAAGTTAACTTGCCATACAAACTCTACCCATTAATTCATATTCAACACGATCTCGTGCACGTACAGTTGACGTGATTCTATTAATTAGACAAATGTTATTTGATAATTGAAATGGGCTGTCGGCTTATCAATAAACAAATCAATTAATCAATCAACCAATCAAGCTCTCTCTCTGTCTCTATCTCTCTCTCTCTCCATCTATCTATCTATCTATCTATCTATCTGTGTGTCTGTCTGTGTGTCTGTGTGTGTGTGTATGTGTGTGTGCGTGTGTGTGGACGTGTGTGTGTGTGTGTTTGTGTGTGCTCTCTCGCTCGTTCGCTCGCTCGCTTGCTCGCGCGCGCGCCTATCAACTACCATCCTACTTGAGTTGTGAGGAAAGAAGTAGAAGCAAGGAGTTAGCTGAAAGTGTGTCCCATGACCCATGTGTGACTGTCAGCGGTGGCGGTCGACGCTGGTCAACACTGTGCAACGCGTCGTCAGGCCACTGCGTCTGACCAACCCAGGAGAACGTGCGTCTCGGCCCGCTCGATCGAACGTGGATGACCCTCCAGTCATTGCATGAAACCCGGATTGTTCATCGAGGGATGTGGCGGACGAGGTGCCCTCCCTCCCTGTAGGCGGTCAGCTGCTGCTCACGCCGCACCCCGGCCGATTTGACAGCGAGATAGGAGAGCGAGTCAAGTCTCAGCAGCGTATGCAGCGTATTGGGGTGATCCTCGTTGTATGCGGTTGTTGGCAGCTGTATAATGCCTATGCTCGAGAGGATTCTGCAGTTAAGCAGAAACTGTACACCATGTGTGGATAATCGCCAGGGGTCATTTACTTAACATGGGTTGTTTCAGCTACCAAGTCTTGTCAAATGGGTAGATGCTACAATACTAAGCAGTAATTACTTTCTGCACACATTTATGTTTCACAAATTTTGATTAACGATCACAATTCTCTTCCCTTACTTCTGGGAAACACTCGGCGACGGGGGCTCTTCCTCTGAAGACCGTGTGCTGCTTCGCTCCGTAGGGAGTTTCTAGCTACTGCATCCAATTGACTCTCAGTTTGTTCATCTAAAGCCATCAAAATGTGACTTATACCCCAAAGATTCTTACAGTGAAAACATAAGAAACTGTTGTAAACTCTTAGGAATGTAAATCGTTTGTATTGGATTGAATTTGCCTTTTGTTTGACACGAAATTGCTCTCAGCTTAAAGCTGTGGCCAGTAGAGTTGATATAGGTTACCCCTTGTGATGGGCCGCTGGCCTAAACAAATAAAGTCTAAATTCAAAAGTATCTGTTTGTCTGTCTGTCTGTCTGTCTGTCTGCCTCTGTCTGTCTCTGTCTCTCTGTCTGTCTCTCTCTCTCTCTGTGTATCTCTTTGTCTCTCTCCGTGCATATGTGGGATGTGATGTCTCGCTGTGTGTGTGTGTGCTCTTTGTGTGTGTGTGTGTGTGTGTGTGTGTGTGTGTGTGTGTGTGCATATGTCTATGTGCGTTTGTGTGTGTGTGTTCCGTCTGTGAGTGCTATATGTAAGGCGTGATTACATGGATAATGAAATGTATAGTTGAATCAGATATCACAATTCGAAGATCTTTTCCTTTCACTCATACACCAACAGATACACATATATACACAAGCATACGTGCATCATAATATTATGTGAGCGTTGAAGTGAAAGAGATGGGGAAAAGTAATAAAATGAGAAATCTTCACCCTTCTTGCATAGTCACATCTATCAAAACATATCCATTACCACGACATATCCAAAACAAATCCAACCACATTGTGTGCGCGTGCGTGCTTGTGTGTGTGTGTGTGTGTGTGAGTGTGAGCGTGCATGTGTGTTGCGTGCGTGCGTGCGTGGTCGTATGAGTAAGTGAATTTTTCAAAGAAATGATGGTTTCTAACTTGGAAATTTCATTACTTGTCTGTCGTCAGAGCCCTCCTCGAGAAATTACGCAGACATCCTGTGAAAACTATTCTTCAGTCAGGTCATTTCGAAGTTTTTTGTTACTCAGCAAATAAAACTTGCAGGCCGAGATTGTGTCTGACCTCAATTTTGAAACTGCGTGCCTACGACCCGCAATGGCGATAAAGTTTGCTTTGCCTATCCCTTCAGACAGCTGGTTCAGATCCGTCAGCGCTACCTGAGAGTACTTCATGAATTAGCATTAGCACTTGGTGTATATTCTAGCTTTAAATCGATCACGTGTCTGTATTGTATGTGTGTGAGTGAGTGAAAATGGCCCTGTGAATCGTGATATAAATGATTCAACTATACATTACATCACCTTTGTAATCACACCTGACACAGAACTCTTACAGACGGAAAACTTTACACACACACACACACACACACTCGCACACATAAAATCACTCATCATTGTCAAGCACACACACACACACACACACACACACACACACACACACACGCACACGTACTCGCAAACACACAAGCACAAACACTCACACACACAAACGCACACACACACACTGACACACACAAACACACACGCACACACACACACATGCAAACACACACAGACACACACACACACGCTCGCGAGCACACACATCACTTTTGCACGCACACAAAGACGAATTCGAGGGGGAGAGCGAGCGAGCGAGCGAGAGAGAGAGAGAGAGAGAGAGAGAGAGAGAGAGAGAGAGAGAGAGAGAGAGAGAGAGAGAGGACGAGGGGGTAGGGGAGGGAGTTTGGGAGGGACGTACAGACAGACGGACGGAAGGACGGATGAAACGACGCACGGATGGACGGACGGACAGAGTGGACGCAGCGACAGACACACACACACACATTGACACACACACACACACACTGACACACACACACACACACACACACACTGACACACACACACACACACACACACACACACACACACTGACACACACACACACACTGACACACACACACACACACACACACACAAACACACACACACACAAAACACACACACACACACAAACGTAAACCCGTAAACAAGCATGCATGCACGCACACACATGATCCCATGAACACATCAATGTTCCACACAGCATAGCGTATAATTGCAGAAAACTTACGATAACTTGAGAGGTTGAATTTTCGCAGCTTTTTAAATCAATCCTTTCCAACTTGACGAGGCGTACGTCTTGACAATGGATCGAGCTTGACAATGGTGTGAGTGAAGAAGACAGTAGCCTATGAACACATCACGGCGCCCATTAATCTCAGGGCGTCAGTGACTTTCAAATAGGAATCCAGCCGTGAAACCATAGGCTTGTTCAGGAGTACAACGCTCTGCATGAGCGCTTCATGTTGGCAATTGAGCGCTCTTTGCCTCTCCTGAACACCTAAGATGTATTGCAGCGCTTCACTTGTTAAATGAGAGGTAAATCTTCTGCGCCCCATGTTGTGTTGATAGACGCTAAGAAAGTGTTTTCTTTGCCACAGACATCGTTTATGCACGTTTAAATGTATTCTGCATGAATAAAGTCCACTACTGTGTCATCCTTACTTGCCATTACTCGCGCATACAGGGCGCTTGGGGCAAATAAAGCCTGTTCCAGTCCAAAAATGATGTTTCTGAGGGCTATTTTACGCATCGACGGCCAGTGCGGGATCGAAGACGCCATTTTGAAAATGATGCAAAATCGTCTGAATCATCTCGGATTGGTGATTCACAGCGCTGCTCAGCGCTGAGTGAATCACGCTCCAAAATTGCTGTTCAGGAGTGAATCACATGCAGCGCTGAGCAGCGCTTTGCAGCGCTGCGCCTCCTGAACAAGCCTCAGATGTAACAAGTTCAGCTAACCGCATCTATTGTGCAATGCTGTCAGCAAGTGTCGATGGCTGGAACAACCGCACCTGAGCGAACTTTTTCGCAATAATTATGTCTTCGAACAGAGCGAAATAGCAACACACTGTCTTCTATTTCAGAGTTTGATAGGTGACTGTTCCCGGAGTGTGTTATTGGAAACCTGACAAAGACACATGCCCTGAGACCAGTTCAGAAAAAGCTTCTTGCAAGGGCCACGCTCGTGGATTCGTCCGAGAAGGGTGTGCGAAAGACAGCGAAGCTAGCGGGGGCACACATACTGAGTTCTGCACTCATCCAGTATGTAGCCCCCGAACGAGAAATTTTGCGACGCATATTATTGGCCTGGGGATGCCTGATAAGAGGCAGTACTCGTGACGTAGGTACGGCGCATTTCGTAGCTCTGGCTGTACGCGTGTCAAGGTCGTGCCCGAGTATAACGCATAAATAACCGTGGAGTGAGACAAAGTTGGGTTTCAAAATGAAAGCAACAACGATATTTACGAAAGTAATTCTTTTATTTACAAAGAACAATACTGAAGATAACGCAAAGTAAATATTAAGACAACGCAAAAATACTGCCTTTTCAGCTATCAAGTAGGCTACTCTGAGTAAACAGCACAACAACTCCGAGATGCTAGTTCGTTTCGCTGTTTTGTGCACTGTCATTCAGACGCACAGAATAGTGAACATTTCCTTCGGTTTTGTCATTTCACTTTGTTGCAGCTGATTAGTTAGATATTCAATTCAGTTAGGAAAATGCTAGCTTATGTGTTAGTCATATCTCACGTGTTTTCGTATTGCAAGATCATCTGTCGACCATCTGTCTGTCAGCTTGTCTGAGTGTCATTGTCAGTCTGCTCAATCTGACAACCAGCGGCGTACACATAAAGGAAATTTTTGTTGAGAGGAAATACAATTTTCTTTGTGTCTGGTAAGAGCTGAATGAGAACTGGGGGAAGATTACACCCCCCAAAAAAACAAAACCCCAACAAAAACCCAATACAAACATGTACGAAAAAACAACCCACAACAAAAAACAATCACAAAACAGACAAAGGAAACGGCCGCAAAACGAACCCACAACACCCGTACGGTTGGCGACAACGATACCACTAGACCACAAGGTCTCATACAAAGGTTAGTGTGTTGATAGGTGTCTTCCCAACTTTCCCCATAGCATCAGTCTCATAGTGATTGTGGTGTCCCTTTTGATTGACAACTCCCCGACCAACCAGTTTCCCACAAAGAAAACGAATTGGATTGGGTTGATGGCGTTTTACGGCCTATCAGCCTTTGTAGGCTATGTAAGGCCATTAAGCACGAAAATCACTAGAACAGCAAAGAAAACGAGAAAAACACCACATGGTGTAAAATCTCATCCTAGATCCGTTATTAAATCCACTCTCCGTACAGTCGAATAGTAACACGGGCAGTGTTTGCTTTTCGTCGATGAGTCAGCTGTGCATCTTGCGACAACAGGTTTTTCGCAATAAATTGCACATAATATTAGGAAGACACAGTGATGTAGACCTGTACAAGAAATGAATAACTAGGCGTCAGGACATCCTACGACTGACAGATGAAGTACCAGAAGCCAAAGCAGTTTCGAATGGAGCAAGGGGAGGCCGTCATTGGGACACATGGATGGACACAACGCTACCCGCCACATCACAAGGAAGAACCCATCTGATTAGCTGTTCGAGGAGGTATCTGAGGGACATAAAAAATAAAACGTGTTCCTATTTGGCGGCATCTGGACAGAAAACTGGTCTTGGGACATGCGAGCGTGAGATTTCCTATAGAAATGGCATGGTTGCCAGAAAAATACAGTGTGCGAGTAGACCTCAAGTGACAGTCAGTCACCGTCTCTCTCAAACCTGGGCTTGATTGCGGTGTTTGCCTCTATGAGGAGTGTGTGTGTGTGTGTGTGTGTGTGTGTGTGTTCATTAGTGCCTGTGCGACTGTGTACGCGCATTTGTGCATTTAAGCGTAAGCTTATGAATAGATAGTTTTTTCATCGATATAGTTGTGACATTATACGCAATCCACGGACAGGCGCACGACGCACACACAAACACACACAAACACACACCATTTTACCCCTTACCCTTCCCATTAAATCTGCATATATAATCTTGGGGCGTTCTGCAAACGAATTGGTCTAAATCAAGTCTAAATCAACACCCGTCTTCTACTCAGCCTCTGTGTCTATTCATGTTTCCTTCCCATTATCCCTCTTCTTTTCGTATGATACCATTTCACCATCTGTTCTGAACCTCCGCAATACGATTTGCATAATGTACATAATCTCGATTACCATGTTTCAACTGACTACACGGAAGACAAAACAGAGCACAAATTAACATTGTCCGAAGATCAAAACCACTTCGTATAGGCAAACCAACATATTTAAAAGAATTTGTCTAAGTTCTGCGACTGTGATGTAAGTTCCGGTATCTTCTGCAACTCAGATCCCATGCAGGCTTCATTTTTTTAAACACCAACTACGAGAACATATATAATCCTTCTTTTTGTAACATAGAGCCATCTAAAAAGGATAGAAAAGACTATCGACACGCATAGACATTCATAGGTTGCAATAAAGTGGAGTTTCTGACAGTTGTTTATATACACATAAAAATGCATTTACTGAACTATACGTAATGGCTACTGAACATCAAGCTAATCACATGGATGACACATTACGGCAGTTTGAATACATGTATGTCAAAACAACTGGGGTAAATGGAAAGCTTCAGATTCTTGCTCCTGGAAATCCTTTAGAGAAAGCAACTGTTACGGTTCAGCTATAATCCCATTTTCTATATTGTTTGAAGCATTCACCGCATTGATGTTTTGGAGGGAACAAGCCTGATATTTGCACTTTGAGACCGACTTGAACCGTTTGTTCACAAAATTATGGATTATGCAATCATGAAGTTGTTTGGCTAAGGTTGGTGGCGCGTGCGCTGTCAGTAACTTTTCAATTGGAAAGCAATGAAAAAATCTAGTCAGTTGACTCGCAGACTATCAACGTAAGCAGACGTATTTCGAGTAACTCCGTGTGGGACGACGAGACTACAAGTTAAAATTCTTCAAATCCTCCCCTGACCATCAGAAACATTGTGCCAAGAAGAATGGCGTTTCCCTGAATGAAGATCAAGCCTTCGCCGGACTCTGGAGCCGAGTTTATCGTCTGGAGAGTTTTTCATCGTTTGAGCGATCAGTTCGGGTGTATACATGTGTGTGGGTGAACCCACAGGTGTGAAATGGCCTTTGCTCTTGTCTCAAGGGATAGCCTTGAGTGAGAGAGTGAGTGATTGTTCACTTCGTGGTGGATATAGGTTTTAAGGAAATGAAATTCATCGATGGAACCAGAGGCTCATGGCGTTTGTCGACATGAATTTGTGAGTACCAAACTGCGTTCAATTTTTGTTGCGGGATGGTGAGAAAAGCCTGCTGCCCTTCAGTCGAAAGTGTGGGCTGACCTGATTGATTGATTGATTTATTGGTTCCTATTGTATTGAACTTAATTACACCCCTGTTTAATTCTGATTAAAGAAAATCTATGATGAAGATTGTGTCACGTCATGCTAATGTGAGATGAGAGATTGAGTGAATTAATTATCCCCCCTTTCACTAGTGATACCCCTAGACACGAAAGCAGAAAGAATTAGAGTGAATTGTGTGTGAGTGTGGAGGGAGGTGATAGCAACTAATACTCTGGATGGAATTACATGTACCTCCACACTGATATCCCCCCGGTGGCATACGCTGCTCGGTGCCGCCCATGTCCGAGCTACTGGAGCAGGCCCCGGAAGCTCCATGGACACGGGTTCCAGCTGAGAAGGGGGGCGGCTGCCATAACGTGAACTGTGACACTGTACACTCGGGTTTGGTAAAGAAATACCATTTATTTTGTAGTGTAGGAACTTACTTATTTCTGGAGTCAAGACTTTGCAATGAAAACCAAAACAAATTAAGTCAGGCACTTCAAGGTGTCCAGCAAGTCAGACGAGATGGTCAAATATGGCGCCAGCAGTACAAACCGTTACATGCAATCGTAAATTGAATGTCACACAGAACGGGTATTTGAGACTCAGAGAACATTTCAAAGCAAGTTGTTTTACTGTCTGCAAGACCTGGCTACTGACTCGTCATTCCATTCTGTCAGTATGACAAGATATATCAAGGCCACCATGTTAAGGGCGTTGCATATCACTAGAAAATGAAAACGTAGCAATTTTCGTCTCAGTAATGTCTTTGTCTATTGGCGAAAGAGAGGCAAACAACCAAAAACCTGAGATTGGCACCTAAACCCGATCACATTCTTTGGCTCCACGTGCGTTTTTTAAAAAAGAATTTTCTTTTGTCAAAGTTGGATTTTGATGTCCACTTCACATCCCACCGAGCCACCGCATGATTTACACACAACTCGCTTTAAAATGAATACAAACAAGTAACGAGAGAATGAAAGTATACGTGTCATACTTGTCAATCGCTCATGGTTGAGTGGCCCATCATGGAAGGGATTAAACTTAGTGCAAATTCCGTGCGCTGCAACGATGATTTCGTCAAAAGCAACAAAATCGTGTCCTTGACATTCAGATTTTGTGCAGTGATACGGATTACGCAATACACCTCTTACAATACATACGAAATATAACAAAATACGAAGTAAATGGAAGCCTTTGTGTGGCACATGAAAGCAAAAGCACATCCAGGAGAAAGAGGGGTGGGGGAGGGGGTGGGGGTGGGGGTGGGGGGTGGGGGTGGGGGTGGGGTGGGGGTGTGTGTCTGTGAAAAAGACGCAGGGCATAGCTACCAGCAACAGTCCCTTTGCTTGCTTGGGGCTGCACCTGGCCAAGGTACTGACGGAAGTCCCAGAAGCTCAGCAACCAGGGGTTGCTGGTGAGGGGCATCAAGCCCCGAACCTAGTGCTGCTGAGATAGGGAGGCCCTGTCAAGTGGTGGAGTTGGGGGCTGTGTGACCGTCGCTCTGAAGTGACGAGTCACCTTCCTCCACACTGACCCCCATTGTTCCTCCCCCATCTTGGAGAGCTGCAAAGACACACGGTGCGTTCTGTAACATTATATGGTCTTTGTGTTTAACTTTCATCGGAAGTGTGCCCATGCTAACCTTTGAAGACCAGGGAGATATCTGTAAAAATTCTGATGGGCATATTTGTAAGGTTTCTATTTTTTTTTTCTTCGTACAAATACATCACGTACACTTAAAATAATGACAGTTGTCAAATTAAGGATCCGTTAATTACACTTTTCGCAAATGGTCAGTTACATCTATGCATACGACAGCATTTTGTCCAGTCCGAGGACTGGCAATTTGAAATAAATTTAGACAGCATTTACGATTAAGGCTCAACATGTGTCATTTCTCAACAAATAAGTAACAGAGCAAAAGTGAGAAAACAGAATGGGGAATCTGCAAACGAGAATTTGTGTGAGTGTGCGTGTACGTTTGTGTATGCGTGGCGTGTGTGTGTGTGTGTGTGTGTGTGTGCATGCGTTTGTGTGTGCATGCGTTCGTGCATGCGCGTTTGCTCGGGTGCATGTGTGAGTGTGTAAAAACCAAGAGAGAAAGAAAATGCACAAATATTAGAAACAAAACACCGAATGGAAAGACATTTGCAAGGTGAACCGCGATGGAAAGATGCAGGAGAGAGAGAGAGAGAGAGAGAGAGAGAGAGAGAGAGAGAGAGAGAGAGAGAGAGAGAGAGAGAGAGAGAGAGAGAGAGTAAATCAACAGCTTACATGTCCTCCTTGACCTGGTCAATGAAATTCTCTCATCCCTGAGTTTCTGGGCCATCAGTATCCGTATGTCCGCGGCAGCTATTTCTGGATAAACACTTTGAATGTACTCTGCAACAGATAGTACGCAGTCAGAGTCTTCAACAGGCAGTTTCCACTCTCGATTTCATTCACCCTCTCTCTCTCTCTCTCTCTCTCTCAGTTGTTTTTCAGAGGGAAAAAAGAAGCCAAACAAAATAAGGACTGAGTGCTTGTCCGACAACCTAGGGAACTCAGAGATTTTGGAAAGTAATGAAAAATGAATCACAGAAGACATGTAACCTCCCCTATCACACCAGAAGTATGGACACAGCATTTCTTAGAGGTATTTGTAATCCGAAGACCCGCTTCCACCTGTGTATGGTAACATACGGCGAGCAAATGAGTTTGGCAGTGATACAGATTGCCTAAGTAAATCTTCCTAAGAGAAAGAAGTTGCAGAATCAATCAGGAAATTGAGAGGGGGCAAAACAGGAGGACTAGATGGAATATTGGTGGAAATGGTGAGAAGTTCTACTTACGTTCTTGTACACTACTTTGCCTAATTGTTCAATGCAATTATCTACACTGTCAATTTTGCATGACACTGGTACATTCCATTGTACAAAAGAGGTGATAGACAAACTCATACAATTATTGGGGTATTTGCTAGACTAGTGTTTTTAGCGAGGTATTTTTGCATAGTGCACAAAACAGAATTGACAGGTGGCTAGATTCGAATAAAGTCATTGTCGAAGAGCAGGCTTCATTTTGCAAGAGGTATTCCACCGTTGACAATTATTTGAACTGCATGGCATAGCTGCCAAATATCTGCCTCAGAACAGGAAGCTGTATGCAGTTTTCGTAGACTTTGAGAAAGCGCATGAAAGTGTAAATGAGTGTGCCTTGTGGACAATTCTTGAAAAATATGAATTTTCTGCTCAAATATACGAGGTATTAAAATCAAAGTCCGAAGACATAAACTCTTTTGCTTGTTCTGGAAAAGTTACATCTGAGCTTTACCCGTGCTTCCGCGGACTGAAATAGGGTTGCAAACGGAAAAAGATTTTAAAAATATTGTTATAATACCTTTGCCACTGAAAATAAAGACAAATGTAAACTTGGTATACAACTCATGGCAAATACACCCGCAATACCGATTTTGTTGTTTGCTGATGACATTGTTTTACTATCTGACACTGTCGAAGGCCTGCAGAACCAGACTGACAACCTGAAAACTGCAGCAGAAAACGAAAATAATGAATTTTTTGCAAGGGGGTGCCGGGGACATAGTGCTGCACATGAAGGTTGGATTATAAATGAACAGGGGTAGGAAGTTTTCAATGATTACAAATGTCTGAGATATTTTCTCGCGACCAAAATGAGCACTATCATTGGTTTGGTTGATTTGGTTTTACGAGGAAAGGCAGCAGTTGTTCAGATAATTGATAGTCATTCAGTCTCTCACAGTGAATTTGCTTATGATACCCAACTCTACAACTCTTTTCATCCCAGTCAAATCCACTCTCTTCTTTCTACCAGTGAACACTGTATCTCTGACGTGAAACGGTGGATGACCCGGAACAAGCTCCAACTCAATGACTCAAAAACTGAAGCGCTCCTGGTGGGCGGCGGAGGCGACTCGGATCAGGCCCTCAAACTAACCATTGGTCACAGTGATATTGTCTTCTCTCACTCTGTTAGAAAGTTAGGAGTCATGTTTGACGATGATCTGTCACTGAGAGCTCATGTAAACAAAGTCTATAAGTTAGCATATTATGAGTTAAGGAAGATTAGTACCATCCGTCATTATCTTTCTCAGCAGGCCACCAAAACGCTCATCATATCACTTGTTCTGTCTCGTCTCGACTACGGAAATTCCCTTCTTGCTGGCATCCCTGACACTCTGTTTAACAAACTCCAAAAAGTTCAGAATTGTGATGCTAGGCTAGTTTTTCGATGTCCCAAGCGTACACATGTCTCTCCACTCCTACATACACTTCACTGGCTCCCCATCTCTCAGAGGATAGATTATAAACTTGCCACTTTGTGCTTCAAGGCCATCAACAATACCGCACCACACGCTCTTACATAAATTCTTACAGTCTAAACGCCCTCCAGATCTCTATGCTCAGCTGCAGTTGTTTGATGGCATTGTTTTACTTTCTGACACTGTCGTAGGCCTGCAGAACCAGACTGACGACCTGAAAACTGCGGCAGATAAAATTGGTCTTGATGTAAATCTTCAGAAAACGAAAATAATGATATATTTTTGGCAAGAGGGGGCCGGGGACATAGTGCTGCACATGAAGGTTGGATTATACATGAACAGGGGTAGGAAGTTTTCAATGATTACAAATATCTGGGATATTTTCTCGCGACCAAGATGAGCGCCCTCCAGATCTCTACGCTCAGCTGCTGACTCTAGAATGCATACGGTCCCCCGGCGTAACAAGAAAACTCAAGGACCTGTAACCTGGAATAGTCTGCCTCTCTCAGTCCGTTATTCTGACACTCTGCCGCAGTTCAAAAGTTCTCTAAAGACCCACCTCTTCCGATCCGCCTTTTCCCTCTAAGCTGCTTCACCTTACTTGGCCTAGCCTACAAGTACTATGTACATTGTACAGTCTGTTCTACTGGACCTTAGTTTGTTATTCTTTGTTTATATGTATAATGTGTGAGTTTTTGTAGGAATGTAATGTTGAGTGGTTGTATGAGTGTTGATTTTTTTAAGAAATTGTAAACGCCATGAGCTTGCCTGTCAAGGGAAGGTATGTGTGGAGAAATAAACTATATTGTTATTATTATTATTAAATTGAAAACGACTGATCTACGTTGTTGCAGATTTGTTTTGCAAGATAAGTTGAGTGTCAAGTGCAGCCCATTCTACTTTATCCATCTGAAGAATGGGGTCTGAACAGATGTGATATTATTGAAACTGTTCATTTATTCAGTCTCAAACAATTTTTACATGTGTGGCGAGATCACCCACCTCCTCTCTCTCTTTTCACGTGAATGTATTGTGCTTACTAACCTGTGGTATGTAAATTAGCGTGGCTGCCAACTGTTCTAAAAATAGTAACGTTAGAGTTGTGTTGTTGTTGCTTGCCAACCCTGGTTTCCACTGTGTGTTTTGAGGGTTGAATTCAGAATTGGCCTATCTTGTCTTCATGCGTTTCATGGGAGACGAGTGACTAAAAACACAGTAACTTGCCTTACATTTGCTTTGAAGTGTTTTGGTGAAGTTTGTGCTGGGTGGCTTCACATAGCCTAGAGAGATTGCTGGGCCGTAAGACTCCATTCATCTGCCCAATCATCGCAAGACTTAGTCCAAGCTAATGTAGAGCAGAATAGGAAACGTGTGATTGGTTGCCTTTCCGAAAGCTTGACTGAGGACATCATGTGATTAACTTCGCTTTTATACGGGGACCATGTGATTGGACAGTAGGGTGAATTGGGTGAGACCAGAGTGTTTTCATTGGATAATAGACCACTGGAATTATTGCTTGCTGTATAAAGGCTTCGCCCTGCCAGCCGCACGCGCGTGCGATTCAACCACCGACTAGTGATCCACCACGTGTACAAGGTGCCAGGTCTTTGCTCACCGACCGAAGTACCGGGACGTCTCTCTGCTTGTCAGTCCAAAGTGCTGGACGTCTGAGTCAGCTTACCACCGTTCGAGATACGAATTATCTCTCTCTCCCTTTGCCCTGTTTGAAGTATCAGCGTTTCAGTGTTTTCTCCACTGCAGTGGGCGCAAGCATCAGCCTCTAAAGGTGAGTCGAGCTGTCTGCTCACAAGCGTCCCTCCCGCCTCCACATGTCTGCAGCGTGTCGCCATTCGAAACCCGTTTGAAATATCAGTGTTTTCTCCACGGCCGTGGGTGCAAGCGTCAGCCTCTAAAGGTCGAGTCGAGCTGTCTGCTCACAGCGTCCCTCCGACCTCCACGTGTCTGCAGCGTCTCGCCATTTGAAACCGTTTGAAGTATCAGCGTTTTGTCCGCCGCCACGGGTGCAAGCATCACTTCATTAAACTCGTTTGAAAAACGAGTTTTCCTCCACCTCCATTCGACGGTGTCTCCACGTGTCTGCAAAGCAAGGGAGTGCGTCTCCACATGTGTGGAAGTCTACAGCCAGGCACAAGTTTCGTTGTTTGAGTTCTCGTCGATCTCCTGTTTTCCCTACACTATTGACCCTCCCCCCCTTTCCCCCCTTGTCTGCATTACTAGTACCGCTGCTACAGCCGTCCCAAAGGTGGGAAACCTTTGTGTAAGCAGACTTAATGTGAAACCGAGTTGGCCACTTCGTTTTTTAGAAACTACATAATTTCGTCGGACAGTCTACGAATTCAGTTGAGTACATTTTGAATAGTGGGCAAGCCCTATTAGTTTTTCCGTAGTGAAGATTCAATTGAATTATTATTTCTCCAGTATCATAACTAACCTTCAATTATCCATTTTCTTTAATTGATATCAAAACAAATTAAAGTGATTTAATTTTGACCTGTGTCCTCACCGTTCATTCTGTCGTGTTCCATCGTTTTGATAGAATGACTGTGTGAGATAGTGTTGCCAGGTCGGCTGTGTGTGTGTGTTTCCCCTAGACTTATTACTTAAAGAAAACGAGCTAGTCGAGCTGCGTAACAACATGTATAAGTGAAGCCCCAAATATTATGATTAATGGAGACATTGGGCGTTATCCTCTATCGGTGAATGCAGCCATGTGAATAGCCCAGTATTGGCTTAAACTCCTGAAAATGGATGATAATAGGTTGTACAAATAGCCCTTGAAAACCACTGAGAATGGTAAGAAAACGGCAAGCAGACTATGAGCTATGCAGAAAGAACAATTTAGAATATGCCTGGGAAAATCAAGTTGTTCAGAGCAAGCCTTCTTTTCTAATTCGTCAGAGGGATGCTTTGGTAAATGGATACAGAAAAAGATGGACATATGACCTGACGGTAGTGACAGACATGCACTTTACAGGGGGTTTAAAACCACCCTTGGAGTAGAGGCATATCTGTACAAAGTGGATAAGAAGATCTTCAGAGAGGCATTTCTTTAAAAAATCGTTTTAGCACGACTGATATATACATTCACAAACAGATGTATGAAGCAGTAATCCATTTAGTATGTCCATTATGCCAGGAAGAGGATGAAGATGAATATCTCGTGTTGATCAGATGCTCAGCAGTGAGTGATCTGAAGGGCAAGTACTTAATTCTACATAGGACCGAAATTATTGATGTTTTCGTGCAATTTATGGGGAAAAATGATCAAACAATAATGACAGTCGTTTGCACATATCTGTACCATGTGATGATGAGGAGAAAAGACGCCATGACCGAGACGAATGAAATGAATTGTCAATGAAACACTGAAGGATATTGTATTTGTATTATGCATTTCTAGTGGGGTTTCATTAAAGAGTTTAGTTCTCTCTCTCTCTTTCTCTCTCTCTCTCTCTCTCTCTCTCTCTCTCTCTCTCTCTCTCTCTCTCTCTCTCTCTCTCTCCCCCCCCCCCCCCCCCCGAGCA